>JAVLUZ010000036.1:160100-404517 GCA_036768485.1 Mermis nigrescens | reverse complement strand
GTCTTTTCAAAAAATCAACTTAAAAAGATGGATTTCTGCATTGAGCCAAAAGTGCTACCCCCCAAACTCCCCACGCCCAGATGTGAGCATGCTTTAGCCTCTCATTCACAAACATATCTCAAATAGCAATCATTCCAATACACTCCACGTTTCAAGGTTAGTCGAGCCCACCTCTCTTTGATCTTAATCAAGAAGTTAGTTGTTATGGGCCAAGCGTGTCTGGATCTGGGTTCACAGAACTGTCACAGATGGTCATCCGGACAACATTCACCCTTGAGATTTTACTCTAGGTACGAGACCAAGCTCCATGCCAGGTGGCTAGCCCGATCGCGCGGTCTTCCGATGGCTGATCTTTGGACCCCAGAGACCCGATGGCTTCTGTCCTCCTTCAGCCTCATTGCTGCTGGCTGCTTCTATGTTTGTGATTCCGCAGTGTGCGCGCCTCAAGACCCATACCACTCAGTCTCGGAGAAATTCACGTGAGGTCAGTTGAATTCTATCTCAAATGCCAGTTGTTATTTAACTTATTTTCATTCAATGCCTGATTCGAAATGTTTTTGGTTCCCACTTTGCAGCACGCTGAACTATGAAAACACAACAGAATTGCTTCTGGAAGTTGATCAACAATCATCCTTAAAGATTAGATAATAATTAATCTACCTTAGTTTTTGAGAGATAAATTCATGATTTTTCGAATAAAATAGACCATCACAATGAAATTTACCTATCAGTCCACTGATAGTGGAAACTCTCGATGGGGATGGTGGCCGACCTTAGCTCCTCTGCAGGAACGAAACCACTGGGTTGGTTTTTATATGTTTGTCTGACAGGCACTGGCTGCCCATATTGACAAGAAATACGCAAAAGAAAAAACGAGATATGTCATGTCAAAACAATCACAATCAGAAAACTAAAATGCCATCAACCATACGCTAAGTACACTGGCCTTCAAGGACTATTACAGTAACTAGTTTAAAGATCAATTTAACGTAACATTGAATCCAACACTTTTTATCTCAGATCGAAAGCTGATTTGCTGGAAGCAAGCATTAAACAATTACTATTATCATACACTTAACTTCATTGACAAGTATCTAAACAGCCAATTATTGAAAATTGGGGAAATAATGGGAAGACCTGTAAGCGTGCATAGTCTACAGTGCACCATCATAGATAGCTACTAGCATTATTATGTTATAAGTTGGTCATGGAACTGCTAAGGCAGAGCCCACACTAACTCTTATTACAATTCCATTGAGAAGAAAAAATTTATAATGAAGGAGAATTTTTTGGAAAATAACACAAATAGTGTCGATGACGCCCATGTCCTACTTGGCGTTCGCAACGCTCTAATTTATGTCCAATGCCTCATCCTGAGCGAACGTGAAAAACGAAAATAAAAGAACGAAAAAATAACAAATATCAACAACCAAAAATGGTCAACGTGCTAATCTCACCAAATTCGTGAAAACTCGAGCAACAATTCTCCACACTATTAGGATAACTATATTGTTGCCCGAGTAATGATGAACTCCTCCGGTCTTGACAACATGAAAATACAAATATCTGATTATGTGCCATCCCATTAGCCTTCAACCTCAAAGAATAGGAAAATCTTTAATTGAAAATTTATAGATTGGGTACAAATTAACCCTTAAACTACAAGAGTTAAAATTACAATAGCAATAACAAGCACTGAGCACAGAAAAATAGACGTGCATCGATGGCAAAAATTATGCTCAGCAAAAAAATTAAAAGTCACTGACGAATTAAAGTCAATGAGGGTAAATGAGAAAAGGAAATTATGTGAGATGAATGGGAAAACACGACACCACAAAGAAAAATTGACAGCAAGAGAAAAATGACAAGAGAAAAATACACAAGAAATAAATGATAAGACAAACTGAATCCACCAGACTACAAAAAACAAAAAAATACCAAAGCTTATCTAAGCTCACTGCTCAAAGAGAGTTCCAAAAGTTCAGCAGCTGAACTTGTAAATTAATATTGATCGTTAATAATTGCTCTGAAGCACATTCTTCCTGAATGTCACATTGAAAAGGTCTTTTCGATCCGATTCAAGGTCTACAATGGAGATTCAACGTCATCATACTGATATGAACACTATGCTCCAGCATATGGAAGAACAGACAAGCGGCTGATATGGATCAATGGTCAACTACTGCCCAAAACGCTGCCGTCTAGGTTGGGCTCCGCGGTAACGACACGGTATAGGTGGTTGCCGGAGTAAATAATTGTCTGTTGTGAAACCGTAAGTTCATGGAAGAAGGTTTGAGGACGCTTACAAGGTTGTTGAGTACGAGTTTCTGCAGTTTGGGGTAAAGAGGACTGTGCCTGAGGTTGTGGGCTGATAGCCCTCTGGGTGGCATAGTTGACTTTGTTCCAACGTGTTTATACGACTGGTCCCATTGTTGACGTTGATGTGATTGGGGACTAGTCTATGAGCTCCATGCTCACTGTGGCGGACGGCAATATTCATTCATAAGGTTGCTGCTAGACGGTGCGACAGAGCACCAGCACGGCCGAGAAGACAGCTTCGGAACGCCAACATTCATGAATTGGCTGTTGTTGGCCGCGGTTGGGTCTGCGATTCAGTATGTTAGCATGTTTTACTTGGGGGCCTGTTGCCAGTTTGTGATTGTGAACAGTGGTGCGTTTGCGCATAGCGCTAAAGCTGGACACGTCGTGGTCTTGCCGCCTTGATCCGCCTTTTGCCCAAACTACAAGCAACGAGCTGCAAATCAGCTCGAACGAGTTTTCCACTCACAAGTTTTCCAAATTCTTCAACCTATCAGCGTGTACTGATTGTGCACGAAACAACGAATTGGCATTCGTGTTCGCCTTCTGACATGCAGAATGAACTTCTAGACTCAGCAAGAGAACCAAGTAAGCATGTGCAGAATTTTGCCGCACGCCGTGGCATTTCCCGGCCAAATTTTCAACGCGTTGTTCACTGTCATGCATGTTCACGGACAGAACAAAGCCCAGGGAAAAGGTCGACTTTGGGCATATCAAGGCTTGCTGCGGACCTGTCTTGGGTCCCGTGTGTTCTCATGTTGCCTTCATGAATTTTTTCAATCTGCTCATTTGATGGAGGTAAAATACAGACTTTTGCTGGATCCTGAAATTGATCGATCGAATCTGAACAGGAACTTCGAGCGTTTGCTGCCCTGTGCTGAATCCATTCCATTGACCCATGCTTATAAAACATGAGGAAGCAATTCAGAAGAAAGAAACCAAATCTTGGAAAAGCTCACATGGCGATGGCGTTGTAAGATCTGCCGAGAGACAAAAGAAAAGAAACATACATCACGAGCTGAAATCTACAAGGTGCCGCCAACCACAAGTGGCTATTTAGGCAGATGCAAAAAGCCGAAAATCTCCATTCACATTCCAAAAGCGCCAGAAGGCCAGATTGCCTAATAGCAGATTGTCACAAATACATCCGTTCATATAATGACTGGAAATTCTAGGGTATCGAAATATCAAACGAATATCAACAGACAAAATGTTAAAGGATCCAAGGGCTAGATATCTAAAGAGAGGAGATCCAGACTAAACTCAGGAACGCCCACACCACCCTGCTTGGTGCGTCAAGGTGTGGGTGTACGACCAAATATTTTCAGAACCCCTGGCAGCACATCATTCAATAGCCAGGATAAAAACCGTATGCGCACGGGTATTAAGCCAAAATAAAGAATCTACAAATGGCTCATTTTGCTAATAAAACTGGAAGAAAGGGTTCAACACCCGTTCAGCCAAGGGCACAAAGCAGGCAGACCTACAGACCACCAGGAAGAACAACAAAGCCAAAGACAAACTGTAAATGAATTATAAAGACACCTCATCAGCACACTGATAAAGCTCAATTCAACTGATCAACAAACCAATCCCATGAATCAATCTCAACATAGAAGCCAAATCAGTAAAACCACCTATGCAATAATTGCAAAATGGGAAGCCCACACACATATTCATCAAGGAAGAAAAAGTCATTGCACGTAGCGGTGAGCTAATTAAAATTGAATGCTTTCATCTCGCGACACCAGCTCACTATCTGAACTAGAAAATAAGCACTCAACATTTACATCATTTACATGGCCTGGGCACTGCAATCATTGCCGTGTGGCCAAGAGACACACCCACCTGCAACACAGAGCCGTGAAATCCAGCATTCCAGTGCCGAATGCATCTTTGGGGAAACAATGAGAGTCAGGGATTTTATGGGTACACTGCTAGTCCTGTGGTACTCTTCAAAAGGCAGCCAGGAGTACATCAGTGCTTGCTGGGTGAAACCACATCCTCATTGCAGACACGTCAGGGCCTGGCTTTATGCTCTGTCTCCAATCCAGAAATGAGGAGCCAAAAGGCCTCAGTTTAATTATTCTTGGCAAGTGCTTGTTGAGCTACTAAAAGGATTACAAGTCAACTGTTGTAAAACCTAACAATCCCTTTGTGCCATTGCTCACAAGTGTTACACGCGGTGGCAACACGTTAGCCTTGTCACTTTGCTGCCTAGACAGATGTAACAAAGCAATGCCAGATAAATCATCGCTTCAGTGATCGATGGTCTGGAAGACCAGTAAGGTGCTAGAATTGTAGGGAATACTGCTTGCGAAGAAAACACAGAAGCTGGTGTACTCAAGCTAGTCGGTTTTGACTTAGGTTCCGTGTCAGGCGCATTGACCTGTCCAAACGCTCACACCATGGGTTCTGGCACTTAAAGTCCAGGATTACCAAACATGAAATGAGCCAATGTCACAATATACAAGGGCTGCTTCTGTACACTATGTTATGGAGTCAGCAATAAAAGTCCTCAGCTAAAGATTGAATTTCTCATTCGAATTGACTTGAAGGCCATAGCTGTGCCATTAACTGCCCTGTAGGCCCTTTTAGCTGCTGGCCCAGAAGATCGTGGCTTTCACGCTAGCCCTAATGTACAACCATCGCTTTTCCACGAATGAAACCAATATGGTTTTCTATTGTCAATGCGATTATCTTGTGAGCACCCTCTCATCAATATAAAAACATCGTATATTAAGAGGGCGTCCATCGCTAGATAATGCTAAATGTCCCAGTTATATAAAGGCCTGGCGCCTGTCTGAAGTTACCAGGCGCGGTGTCAGATCAATATGGGCAGCGTCAAAAGAATTGGCCAAGCGCTTAACGAGTGTGACTGCTTTAATGCGAAACCACGAGCAATGCTCTCGCTAATGGCTGAATGTCAATGAACACAACAAATGACCTTCAAGGCAGCTTATTGCGAGCCTGCATCCGGAATTGCCACAATTTCCCCAAAGGCTGGCCCGTAAACATGGAACACAAGCCGCATCTGCGTCGGGTCATAACAAACCAAGGGCATAAGTCACAGCCAGGTAAGCGTGTTTCAAGCAACTGGTGAAGCCCAAACGGGAGGGTTGCGGGACCTCTACAGATCCCAAGAAATACATGGCCGTTCAAGGCTCGCAACTTGACGTAGGGGCACGACGGTCATGAGGTCCTAAAGTGTGAGCTACAGTTGGAAGAAAACGCAAATCAGGTCTTATAATGCCTGCCTTTTCTGTCATTCACAAATTCAGAGTCAGCCTAAAAATAAAAGTTGCCAGCTTGTATATTCGATGGCTGAATTAACGCCAAAGAATGCTGAACTAATTTCTGGTCGTTGGAGACTATGACGGTGGGTAGAAGTCTATTCTTTGGCATGAGAGGTTACCAAAGGACATCTAATGCATGATTCTCCCACCAGAGTTGTTGGGTCATGGCATGAAGATTTTTGACTTTTATGCTGCTTGTGCTTATCCATTTCGAGCAAGTGATTCTAGACCGCCAACACGACTATTATCGTTTTGGGTATGGGACCAGCGTACTGCTCCCGCCCAAAAGCCATACTTTGAACAATGCCGAACGAACTATCTAGGGTTTTTATCCGCTCGAATTTGCATATACTTTCTTATGGGTGACTTTTTAAAAAACCGGCAAGTCTGGGGAGGAAAGGGAAAACTTGGAGAAGGAACTTCTATCGTGTATGGTACACGTGCACATGGAGGAGAATGAGAAGAAGATTACTACATACCTGACGTCGTCGCATCTTTTAGCATTGTTGGTTGAAACGTACAATGTGGCCAGTACAGAATATTACCAAATGTTATGTAATCACAAGCAAGGCATATGCTACTAAATATATTATGTGTGTTTTTGGCTTGTGTGCTACATATATTTATGTACATGTACATAGCATGTATTGGTACATCTGGATTGTTATTGTTAAGTATTATGTGCTTATTACTGCTGATATTTCACATTCAATACATCTGTTTTAGATAACGTCCTCCAAGTTTTGAAGGTCATACAAATATGATTTGAGCTGCTTACTAAGATGATTGTAGCTTTTCTTCTGTTATTGTTGCAAACCGAGGTGATTTCGTAAAGGTGTTATGTATCATATACTGCTCATGTTATAGAATAATGTTTTTAATTTTCACCTTGTCTTACAACAGTAACCTCAGTGTTTTAAATAAAATAACTTCGGAAAGAGCTGTCATCTCATTTTCTTGAATGTTTGGAATGTATAATCACTTTCTGAAAAACGCTTAATTTCTGATTAATGATGAAATGAAACTGTTCTATTAATTTATAATTGAAGCGTCCAAACGTATTTGATTCTAAAAAGCTCATTTTATGATGTCCGATATTTAAAAACCTTTATTGGAGGAGTGGTATTAATTATGCTCAAGTTAAGTAATATCTTCAAGTTTGACAATCTTTGATTTGTATTATCATCACTTCATAGCATACTTCAGTCATCTTTTAATAATACGTATAATGTTATGTGGGCAACAAAGAAAGGTAAAAATGTTATTGCATGAATGGCAATGACTTTAGCCAGTGGTACAGATAAAAAGTTCGTTTCAGAAAATGCTATGTATGCATACGTGGTCAGGAAGACGTAGGTACTTTCTAAGCACCAGTTTATTCTTGTATAAAGTTTTAAATGTTGTATTTGTATTTGAAATATATAAAGAATCGAGCTGTGTTGACTGGTGTATCGACAACCTACTAGTAGTATTATGCTTATGCGTATACTTGCAAATCACTTATGAAAGATGTTTGAGAGATGTTTTGTCGTCTAATCCGTCGTTCGAGTCCTTAAGCCCCTATTCCTCTCGAAATTATCCTCAGTGGTAAGTACTAGCGTAGTGCTAAAAATAAACTCATAATCAGGTGACCGCTTTTGAACATATGTATTAGGTGCATAATTTTATGAGTAAGAGGCATATTTTTGTATTTTACTGGCTTCGAAATGTTTGAGCCCATATCACGCTGAAAACAGCTGATCAGTTTTTGAAAGCTGTACGTTAATATTTTAACGGAGGAATGATATTTTTGGCCTTCATTAACTTTTCCATCGTTGATCAGTTTTTCTTTTTGAAATACGTTAAAAATTATTTCACTGGCGTAATTATGTGCCCCAACGCCATGTTTCATTTGCAGTCTCTTTGAAATGGGCACTGGACTAGAAGAAATTACTGTCAATAGTTATACAGCCCCAGAACGACTCAACGACAGTAGCTCTCTTCTCGAAAAGTGAGCGCACGTAGAAGACGAAACCGACTTGGCTCTTTGATCACCATCATCAACTGGCGAAGCTTTAGTAAGAATCTACAATTAAATGACTACCTTGACCAGATAAGAATCGTATTGGTATCACATTATCAATTGGGCATTGTGGTATCCCCCATTAGACCTTTTGAAAGACGCCCCTCAGGCCGTTTTGGACCGACCCTACGTTTGAACTAAAAGTGTCGAAAACGAGTTCAACAATATGTATATGTATTTCAGTACAACATTTATTTTCTAACAGTGGAATGTTCAGTTCGTTCATTTATACATTTTGTTGTATTATTTTGTATATATTTAATATATAACTTAGATCATTATATTGTTTAATTGTTGTCACAGTTTTCAACTTGAATTACTCAAGAAAATCAGCGAAGAAACAAAAATGTGACGATATACATAAGTATCAAAGTTTACATTCGAAGGCAAAATTAAGTATTCATTTATAGTGTTGTCCTCTGAAAAAACCACTTTTTGTGTTGGCCACTGTAGAAACTAAACTCGATTTCATAAAGTTATATAATGAGAGCAATCTCCACAAGTTCATCCACACACAATTCAGTTTCAATTTCACAAATTTCCTTCATCTTGAATTTAGAAAAATCGATCAAATTCAAAACTAAAAAACACCGCGAAATCAAAATTAGAAGCACGGGCGAAAAAATGGTCGCAAATCAAAAAAAAATTAGTTTGAAAGTTTGCCAGTTGTATATTTTGTATCAAAAAATATGTTTACTGACTTCATATACATATTTTGAAAAAAATCATTTTTTGCCGATATTTTTATTATTCAATTTATAAAAATTGATAATTTTGTCTGAGCAATAATAGAAGTTCTCAATTTTTGTAAATGAAGTTCTCGACTGTATAAACAAAATGATTAGAGAAGGTTCCTAAACAAAAATATCCTACAAAATAATCAGCTAAACTAGTAAAGCTAATCTTGTTGCCATACAACATAGCAATTTCATATTGGATCTTTTGTAATAATATTGTTTTTTAGGTCACAATAGAATTTCGATTTCCGGTGGTTCAGCATTTCTGGAAAAAGAATATCGGGCATCACATAAGACTTCACGACGATAATTCCGCCAAGTTTTAGCAAAAATTGGCGCTGCTTTTCTATAAGGTTACAACTGGTTTTTTACGGTTCGACTTTTGAAGGTATACTGCAGCCCTATGGTTAGGATATGACAGCTAAATTTTTTCCGAGTAAAATGTACCTGTAATCAAGTTTTTCCAACGTGAAAACTTGAAAGATTTGTACAAATATGTATACGTTTAGAATTACAGACTTTCAAAAATGCATTAAAAATGCGCAAAAAGATTTTTGGGACTTCCTGGCAAATTTAGACATCTCAAGTTTTTTGAATGATTCGAAAAGAGATTAGGCCTCAGTTGTAACTGTAGCATAGTTCTTTCAATAGTATAATATCATCAGCCATCTCTCGCTTACAGAGAAATAAGGTGGTTGTTTAACTCGCAAATCCACTTAGTTTTTGCAGAGAAAATTCCTTACTCCCCCCCTTACAGAAACCTCTAGTTTAAATCCCTCCCAGTCTCTTTTGATATCAAAGACAAAAATAGCATGTTATATGTATTTTAAGAATGAATAGTTTAGAAATAGACAAATTCACTCGTGTAGCTGTCTATTCAAGAATGGACAGGCTATGTGTTCAATTTATGAAAAGCTTTATTTATTCTTGCTACTGTACTATGTATGTCCAATTTTTAAGACTTTGTACATGTCTTTTGGGAACACGATTGCTTGGAGATACTGTAGGATTTTATTGATTTTTACACACTGGTTCAAAATTATGTTCTTATATCTATATCAAGTCCAGAACAAGCTACTGCAAGTACAGAGCTTCGACGAATTTTTAAAAGAGAAAGAAGAAGAACTCACTGAAGCATGCAGAATTTTCCTTAGTATTTTCAAATTCTTTAAAATTATTTCATTTTAATGAATTTATGGAATTTTTCAGACTATACAATTTTTACAGTTAATAGGTTATATTAAGTCAATTTCCTTCTGTTTGTTTTGAAATGCCTCAGTTTATTTTACCAAATTGAATTAAATTAAAATTAATGTCTTCAGTCTTGGCATTATGGGAGATAAATGTTGACTAGTTTTGAGCCAATGAGTAAGGTTTGATTGAATTGCTCTTATGATTAAAGGAGAACAGGAGAAAGTCAAATGATGAAATTATATTGAATTGGGGCAGTCTGATCTACCAGTCTGATCACATCCTTCCGTCCAACTGCTTACAATCAACTGGACATAAGAATTTTAAGCTAAGAATTGTAAATTCTTTCACAGAAAAAGAAGACCTGCATCGACATTTAAGCTTGAATAGGATAATGACTTTCGCGTTTGTTCCCGTGGGATATAAGTTTACCACTAAAATTACTAATATTTATGAATCAATTAAAAGTTTTTTTTGTACAAGGTCCCTTTGTACACGTACAAAGATATTCTAAAAGCCTAGCATTTATATGGCACCATCTGTAATTATACATAAATGTATAATGATTTTAGTGTATAAACAGGTCTCCAGATCTTTATAGTGTATTTTAGCTAATTTCATTTCCACGCCAAAAATTACTGAAAATTTTTCAAAACGGCACAATGCGCCGGAAATTTGATATTTTTCCATTCAAAATGCAAATTCTGCTATTTTAAAGATAAATAGACAAACAATTATTGTTGTCGCGCAAAAAGCGCCCGAAATCTTTTTAGAATTTTACAATTTTTTAGCAGTTTTTGTCTTCCAAAAATCTTATACATGTACAAAAAAATTCATCCGAAAAGTTCTATAACATCTAGAAAAAAATCTTTGCTGAATACAAAAAACCTTGCATCCCACCAACTTTGATTAAAATTTTTTTCTCACATTTTATCATTCTTTAATTCATCAATCACCGTACAGAAAGAAAATGGATGCGCTGCAGGATCTGAAGAAGTACAAATGTCAGTCTGAATCTCACAGAAGGTTGGAGAAAGGGTATGATGTTTATATGAGGCGCCGAAGAATGGCGAGAAAGAAGAGAAACCGAAATCTGAAGAAAGAAAGAATTGTAGTTTACTGTACAGGCGCGTATATAAGCGCTGGCAACCCTATATAAATTTAATGTCTAATTTGAAGAAAATCCTTATCAATCAAATCAACTCATTACTAGGTACTAGAAATGATCGACAGGGGCGACTTTTCGCTTGGGCGTACCAAGAAAAATCGTCATGCAAAATATCAGACAAGGAAAATATTATTAAAATACACAAACAAGAAGAGAAGAGAAATAATGGTTTCATCACACGTCTGTAAAATGGCAAGCACAAAAGTAGGTGCGTTTTCAAATCAAGCTTTTATTAGCCATTTATGCAACCTAAGAAACAAATTTAGTCCAGTCTTTCATTGTCTGAATCATCAATAAATTCCATGTCGCTTTATGTCTAAAATTGCCCAAAATTGCCGATTATTGGCGCTTCTTTTTCAAATTGGTATTAAATAACAATGATCATGATTCAGCTAATTTAATGCAATTTTCGGAATCGTCGATGTTTTAGCGTTCGTTATATATTGATTAAATGCCAGAAATGCTCGGTTGTGCATACTACAAGTCGAAATGCAAAAGCAACTTCAGGAATCGCTATTCATTAACCTCCTAGATATTTTTTCACAGTGCCAGCGTCTGGAAGTAGTAGAAATACGGCACACAGTCAATGCCCTAAAGAGCATAAATTTCCAAGCAAAATTTAAAATAAGAACAAGACTTTGAATATATAGTTTTTTGAAAAACTTACAATTTCCGAAATCAGAAAATAGAACGTATTTGTCAACTATAAATCTTTTAGCCATCAATAACAAATTGAATAAAGAATAAAGTGTTACCCGGGCCAATATTAAGTAATAATCGAAGACATGTAGATTTGTCCTGAAAATTATCCAGTAAACGCTCATTTATACACAGCAAGGCATACATAACAAGGACTAAGTATACATATACCAAGAATCCGCGCAGCCTCCCTTTAAAATTAACACTTACCTATCAATAAAACAACTTTACACATTTCATCCTGTACAAAATACGAATTACACTAAATTTTTTTCCCGGCCCCGACCTATTTTGACTTACTTTGGTCACGGGAATGCTGAAAAATGTGTCGATAATGGGCTAAAATTTCAGTCGATCATTATTCTGAAATGCATGTTATGCGATTGGGGTGAGGAATTTATTCCAAAAGTACCACTTATTTCAGTGTGACGCGTCAAAAGCACTGTTTTTTGAATAAAACGATTTTTTATATGGCACGAAAAATCGGCTAATAGCTGTCTATTCTTTGTGTTCAACATTGCATAAAGATCGCTCCAAAATCGTTTTATATTCTGAAAATTCGTCCCACAAAAAACGGTGGCTGGAAAAGCAATATTTTCGGTGTTTATGGCGTTCCTATCTTCTTCCAGAGCATAAATAATGAAACACAATATGTGTATGTATAAAAAATAAAATAAAATAATAAAAAGAAAAATGAAATAAAATAAATAAATAAATAGATAAATAAAAATGTAACAATGATAATGTGCTGCGAGAAGAGAAACAAAGCATTTTATATTGATATGTATGCAGCACATACATATGAGAAAAACTACGTTTTGTGCAGGGGTATGCGCGAGCTCATGCGGAAAGAAGAAGCAAGCAGAGAAAAAAAAACAAACAACATCATAAACAGTGAGGCCACCGAGAAGAATTAGTTGCTGCGCCAGCTTTAATCCTTTGACCACACCAAGTAACCTACATGGCACTGTAGTCTAGTGTACATCTGCCTCTCAAACGCAATAAATAACTACACTAAATGGAAGCAAACAGAGTGAAAAATTTTTAGAAAACTAGTCAATGTC
This sequence comes from Mermis nigrescens, assembly GCA_036768485.1. NCBI lineage: Eukaryota > Metazoa > Nematoda > Enoplea > Mermithida > Mermithidae > Mermis > Mermis nigrescens. Next base: position 391,981 of record JAVLUZ010000036.1, on the reverse strand, counting down.
TGTTTCTCATTTTGTGAGGCTACATAGACAAACCATAAGGAATGAAAAAATTTTGCAAAAACTCAGTCACAAAACTACTGGCACCAGACACAAAGAACAAAAACTGAATAAATGCAAAAATCAGAGAAATCAGTCAATGCACCTACTTTATATTTCAAGAAGGTTATGCATTGACAAAAAAGAAAACATTTAAAAACGAAAAAATATCAGAAAAATCGATTAAATGAGCAAATGCAGTCAAAGCATCGAGTATATGGCGAAACTGATACATGACACTCTCAGCAAACAGATATGAATGCTAAAATCATGCCCAAGAGCATTCTTAAAAGACTATTCCAAAACTGTTTAATAGAAAATCAGAATTCTGGGAGGGGTGGAAAACTGAAGACAGAAATCCTCAGTGAAACTCCTCCCTGATTGCCTGGCATCTCTGAAAACAAAAGAGAAAGAAGTCTTTCACATCTGCAGACTTGTTTTGCCTTCAGGTTATTAAAGTCTACGTCATTTTCTGATCAAAAGGAGAAGATCAGCTATCAACTAAGTGAAGCTGAATGCCTCTATATTTCTTTGGCCTGTTGTAAGGTATTCCAGGTTTGAGCATTCCAATCTGATTCTTTCATTGTTCCACGCTATAGAAATTCTATTACCGCACTGCAAAATTTTTCTCCCAAATTTTAAAACAAGCCTTTATATAAATAATAAAAACAGCAAAGATGCAGCCTTTTTACTCAGTTTTACAACAAGCACACAAAAATATTTGTCTGACAATAATTTTTTGAAAATGTTTTCACCTGAATCAGGTAAGATTTTCGAAGGCTGAAATCAATCACTTGAATTTTCATCATGGATGAAGCTCATTGAGTTATATAATCTGAAAACGGAAGCTGACAACCAGAAAATCAAAAACATCAATTGAATATATAAATATTGCAGTTTTTATAATCTATTGAAAAAGATAGTTTATCCCTGCTTCCCATTTGCTTCTTTTTTTCTTGCAATGTGACCAGTCCTGATCCATGTCTAATATACATATCCACTATTTCTTGATCTGCATTTCATGAATTGCCAAGTTAGATCTGGGAAATAATACAGACATGTGGCAACCCATCAATTCACATAGGCTAGAGTAAAGCTGGAAATTCTACTCAGGTCCTACATAGAATTGATCCAAAATGTCAGGACATTTGAACCATCAAACATTTCAACAATGGAAGAACCGAAAGAAAAATAACAAATTGGAAGTTACGCTTCTCAAGAAGACCAGCTAAATGCCCATCAAAAGTTGAAGATCTAAAGCCAAAATTGACACCCATTTTTTCATCAAGGAAGTGGGACTAAACTGAGTCATCGATGCAAAAGGCAAACAAACAGACTAAACAACAGACAAATGCTCAGAATAACCCTTCACATTCACAATGAGTGCAAGAACCACACATAGGCAAATTGAATATCCAAATTCAGGATCTCTGCTGAACTAATCCTGAAACAAAATAAACCAAAATATTCAACTGAATCAACTACATGCACATACCCACAAAATGTGAACATTCTCCTATTCAACATTTCTGAATGGCCAAATTTATTCTTCAACATCAACCTGCCCAAAGCTGAGCTGAACTCATCTACAATAAAAACGAGAGGAATGATGGAGAAAAGAATGGCCAAGCAAACACTGCAAAAGCCAAGAAGGCCTCAAAGAAATCAGAGAAACAGAGTTGATAGATGGAGCCTCCGACCCTCATAGTATTGGTGAGCTAGCCAGACGCAGCATAATCAAAATGAAGGCAAGAAGGAAGAAAGAAATGTACAGAAATACAACCTAGCAAAATGATCATGACAAATAGTCCAAATATCTACAAAAGCCAGCAAGAATCCATTAAAGGCAAGACAAGAATCCCTGAAAACTTACATCTAACAAACAAACAAACAGGCAGCAGACTTTGAAAATGAGCTATCTGACCTGTATATTTGCTGAATTTAAATTCTGATCAAAGCTGATCAAGAAGGCAGAACAAAATTCATACAATGGAAAAATTTCAACATTTTCCAAAATAAATTTGATGAGCCAAAGACAGCAGAGAGACCACTGTTTTGTCTTGTACTACAAGATTTGATATTCAAAAGACTTTGTTGCCGATCTTAAAATACCCTACACAAAGGAAGTTTGAACACTGACTGTGCAAACTGAGCTGAAGAAAAAAGAAAAATGAGTAGACACAAACATTGATTCATTTTACAAATGCTGAAAATTTTTGCGAATTTGACTGTTTTCTTGTGTTTTTATTTTGTGTTTTGCACAAAATAAAGATTATCCAGTGTTCTTTGCATTTAAAAATTTTTGTTGAATAATAAAAACGAAAATATATATATATGAAAAATTCACATGCAAATCGAACAAAAATTTTTTTTTTTTTTTTTTTTTTTTTTTTTTTTTTTTTTTTTTTTTTTTTTTCAGTTACGTATTGCTCAACAAGTTTCAATTCGAGGTCAAATTTTACTCTCGGACACTTCTGAATCGCCATCTTCTTCAATTTCGCCTTAATCAGTATTATCATCAGTTACTTGTTCAGACACTGAATCATCATTATCCATCATTTTTATTATTCCGTATATGAGGTACTTGCGACGTTTTCAAGTAAAATTGTTAAGTAATTGCTAATCACAGATTTCGCAGACCTAAGTTTTGAAATGAAAATCTTTTTCAGATGTGTTTCACATTTACGTCACGCTTCTCAAATTTAACTCACAATTTTCACAGTAATGCTCATGTGATTCTTATTTACGTCACACTTCTCGCATTAGGCCTCACATTTTCACAATAATGCTCACAAATCACATCATGAAGATCAAACCTATCCATGCATTTTATTTATAACAAGGTAAAAAAATGAATAAAAATTAAAAAAAACGCTCGGCCGTGTAACCAGGAAGCCGAGGTTTTTTTCCAAACCCGGAAGAAAGCGAAAAATTCCTGCAAACGTTTCTGGTACTGAGCTCGGATTTAAAGTTCTCGGGTTCGGGTTTGCCGAAAGAGGTCGGGTTTGGGTTTGGGGTTCCCGGCATATCCCTAGTTAAAAGAATTTTGGTACTAATCGAAGCGCCACTTTGATTACAGCTTTGCACCGTTTTGTTTATTAATGGACTCTTAAAAACGGACCGTATTCGGATTTAAGGTGAAACAAAGAAAGATCGATAAAGATCAAGTGAAAGCTCAGTGTTTGACTTTGATGATTTGATCGCTTATCTTTCCTAACTGCGCGCATTGTGTTTAAGGGCACGATTTATGCAGAAGACTAAGCATGAATTGAAATATGCCGCACTACGCTGTTAAGCAAGGGTTTAAACCAGGAATCTATGAAAATTGGGATGATTGTAAAGCGCAAGTATTACATTATCCTAACGCCCGGTTTAAAAAATTTAATTCTCTAGAAGAAGCGCAATTATTTATGGGCAATAATCTGAATATCGTCGCTTCCAGTACTGCTTCTCAAGTCAGCCGCTCTGTTCAGCGATTTTCGCCCTACGCCAAACTCAGTTATGAAGCTAGTAGGTATTTTTTCAAAACGTTATTGTCAAATCGGTGAAATTTCACTATGTGCTATAAGGTAAATAACGATTTTTCTCGATTTTATCCGTTTTAATTTTTTAGTGTAGATTAACGGTAAATTCTGAAGGGAAATTCGACTATTAAATACTGTTGGTCTGTCTAACTAATAAGTGGCACGACAGACATTAGAGCGCACGATATTAGAGCGCCGACATTAGGCGTAACGACATTAGAGCGCAACGACATTAGAGCGCAGCGACATTAGAGCGTAGCGACATTAGGCGCGCAACATTAGAGCGCGATATTAAAGTGCAGTTACAATGGTGCATCATGGAGGCAGACATAGACTTTTCCTTTCCCACAAAAAAATTTGTAAGTTTTTGCTTCTAAAAATTGGTGTACAAAAATATACCTAGCATACATAACGAAATTCAGTTAAATTTCTTGTTTGGTTAAGAAGTGGCTGGTAAGTGATATAAATGCTTTGCAAAACAGTGTCTACAAACGACCCCTTGCTATGCTAGTTTTAAAGTTGTAGGTGTTACTTATTAATTATAAAAATTTGTACGTCAATTTAAAACATCTTTTGTGCAATGGAGTAGACTGATCTGTGCTCTATACCTACAGCTCTAATACTACGGTAGTAAGGGTGTAATTTTAGGACATTATTTTGTAGCTTTTCATGCACTTTCTAATGGAACTATACCTTTTCACTTGTTTTCTTGACAGAGAAATGCAGAATAAGTTTACATAAATTTTGATCTTTTTGCTTATTTGCTGCAGTTTTATGATTGTTTACTGCAGCAATAAATTTCACGCTTGATTTGCTTAACTTACAGTAAATGCGTACAATTTAAAAAAATTGTGAAAAATGAATACCGTAATCTGTGTCAAGAAAATAAGTGAAAAGGGTATAAGGGCGTTACTACAAAACCTACTGCTTCAAAAGTAACTGTCCTTCTTCAAAGGTAAATAAAAGTCAAAATTTCTACTTTCGTACATCCACCAATTCAACCAGTGTACAACTCAACCAGAACGTTAAGAAAGAATTCAAAAGTCTGTTAATTCGCTTTACAAAACAAAAGAAACCGCATGCATTTATCATTACCTGATACCAAGATATTCATGTAGGTAGATAACTTTGCCCTATAGTATATGAATCGTTGCAAATTGTCTCGAGTGTTAGATACAGTAGGACTTTTTTCAAAGGCATGCTCATTTTGTTCGTGAAGCTTTGACCGGCGAATTCTTTCATTTATTAGCATAAAAGTTTGGTAAAGTTACGTGAAAGACAAATATTATATGCTGCGAGTTATGTAGCGCGCTCTAATGTCGGCTCACCCTATTAATTCAGTCTAATGTCTTTTTTATTATACTTCAATTCTAAAATTTTTGAAATTACAATGATTCCTAATTGATCGTATGTGATGGTCCCTGACATAGTTCCCCATGGTCGAAAGTTCAGGTAAGGGTGAAATCCACACCTGGGCGGGGAAGGGGGTGGGGGTATGCACCCCCTTCCGAGAAACCAAAATACCCCCCCCCAGAAATCAAAATATCCCCCCAGAATTCAATTTTTAAAATTTTTTTCGTTTTTTCCGCAATTGTTTGATGCCAATAGATAGTGCTCAATGAGAAACGTCGAAAAATGGTGTTTTTTTCGTCATACCACTACTTTTAAGGCCATTTTTTGACCTTTGAAAAATCTTACACACCCCCTCCCCCCGAATTTTCTTGCTGCCCACGTATGGTGAAATCCTAAAATTTGGGACCACTTAATTATGAGTTCTAGCCTTTTGTGCAGCTCAAATATGAAAAATGGTTAAAACATCCTATCCTATATGACATGTTTTAATATGGAAAACTGCTTGCCTTATTCTGACTAGTTTTGTCACTTTTGTGAGTAAAAAATGTAAGAGTTCATCAAAAAATTTGACTTTTCGGATCATTTTAACTTTATTCTAGGCATTTCGTAGGTAAACAGAAGAGAAATGTACTCTAAAAAATTTAACATCTTTGGTTTTTTTAGTTCCCAAAAATCATGCAGAAAATGTTTGATAGCTCAAAAATTGTATGACACTGATTCTGAATCTTTATGTGAATGTGTGGTCCCTGGATATCTCAAATTTTCTATGCATTGCTGATTTTCTACACCAGATCGACTCCTATGTACATAATGTCTTTAAAAAGTCTGAATTTGTGGTCATTTTTCCATTTTTAATAAATCTTATGATGTTTTTCTATTTAAAGATATATGTTTGAAAGAATCTAGTAGACACTAGTGTCATACATATAAAATGAGGGATGGATGGGATATCCCACCCAAAGTCGGCTGTCCCCCTCCCCCATCACGCCCCAGAGTCAAAAAATTTTTGACCCCCCCCGCAATTTTTGAAAAAAAAACGAATTTTCGGTCCCAAAAAATCGAATTTTCGGTCCCTTTTTAGGTGTTTTTCGGCCGTTTTCGGCCTGAAAGTGGAGGTCAAATACTCCCTCCCTAAAAATGGCCGAGAACGCCCCCCCCCCATTTTGAGCCGTTACAGATATGACTGGTGTGCATACGATGTTCAGAAGTTTGCCTGCTTAAGGCATGTTTTTGTCAGTATTTTGAGATGTTAAATCCTCCACACAGTTGCTAACTTACGAGGGAATGGACTTTTGAGGCTTTGATTGGACTGGACGACCCCTCAGGACTCGGCAAACTCCCCTAAAAGTGGCTGGATGTAGATTTCCATTTTAAAATTTTGTTCTGTTTTCCCGAAATTTTTTATGCCAATGCACGCTGCCTATTGAGGAACGATGAAAAATTGTACTTTTTGTCTCTGCCACCAGTTTTGAAGCATGGCTAATATGTTTTGCCCAGTCTCTTCAATCTAATAAATCTTACTAATTATTTTTTGACACTTTTATGAGTATTGATTTAATATTTTCATTTAGTTAGATTGAACTCATTTTGTTATAAGTACTTTTGCTCGCAGAAAGCCGCACCAAAGCTAGTCGCCAGGTATTGTGTTCTAAGCGTGAACTTTTTACCGCTAGCGCGTTGGAACATAAAGCGGATGAAGGGGATAGCGCTTCACGCTCAGAAGTAATTTACACTCATCGTTTAAAGATGAGGAATAGAAAAAATAATTCGAATTATTAAAAATAGTAAAAATAATACGGTAGGATTGTACATATGCGGATAGCAGATTAGTATATAGATTACATTTAACACATTAACTTTATTTTTATTGGATTAATTATTACTACGTTTATCGATTCTAAATGCGCATGATAAATCGGCTGCAATTATTTACAGACTAATTACATATTTATTAAATACTTTAGTAAATGTAATGAATTAATACATCACATCTGCATCGATCCTTCACATCAATATAAAAACAGATTCACCTATACATCCATATTACGTATAATAATATATTATCAATAAATTTATTAACAGCTCTAAATTCTAGGAGAGGATGCTTGGCTAATAAATGGTAAAAACGCATCTAAAAATGGCATTAATAAAGGTTTTACCAAAAATTGATGGGAGGGTTTGAAAAAATTACCGTCTTTTGTGAGGCATCCGACTTTATGTGGGAGACTTACCATCTTCCGTTAGATATATGCATCGTAGCTTCTAAGATTCACTATGCTAGCTACTGATTCCAATACTCGTATTTTCGACAAAGTGAATTTTTAATTCAAGGTTCAAATCTCCTCAGGTACATATTTATGCTACTAATCGTGAAATAATGCCAGGATTTTATTAGGACCTGTTTTAATTGAATTTATGCTTTTTAAATTCAATCTCATAAACTTTTTCCAGACGACGGTAGGGAATGACTGGATCCTAAATATTCAAGAATTAAATAGCAGGGATTATATTGAAATTTTTGATTTGCTAACCAATCGATTTGATGCTTTGTAACGAGCGATTAATTTTATAATTTTTATATAAAATAGGCCCAGTAATAACGCATTCGTTTCAATCTTTAATTTTGTATGGGCTTTTCATGTGAAAAAGTTAAAGTTATTCAAAAATTACCAAGTTTGACTCGAAACATCGAACAATAAATCATTCGTACTCTAACTCAACCCTCAAAATACGTGCTTGCGAATCGAGGTTCAGTATTATTTAAACAGCAACCGAATTTTGTAGGATCTGGTCTGTTAGGTCAGTCTCAAAAAATTACGAAAAATGTCCAAAATTTCGTTCTATGGTGGTCTGCAGACGATATTTTGCGTTCTGCGGTAGGGTTCAATAAAACACTCATACGATAGGGCATCAATTAGATTCCGAGGGTCCGACGGGGCAAAATTGATAAAAATTTCACCAAAAATTCAATATTGGGGGTATGTCGATTTGGGGTTGTCTAAGATTCTTGCGGGGGGTCCAGCGAACCCAGCCCACGCTAATAAGTGCCTTAGACCCTTCGCGCTCGATCGTGATCGTAATATTCAATGTGAGATCTTTTGTACGAAGGCTCAGGCCGTAGTTTACACCGACGGCTGTTGCATATCGAATGGGTCGAAAAGAGCTTACGCGGGTATCGGCGTTTATTGGGGTCCGTTAAATCCGAACAATCTTAGCGAACCGGTAGTTGGACGCCATACTAACAACAGCGCCGAAATTGAAGCTTGTTGTCGGGCTTTGGAGCAAGTGCGTAACATTTATATGTACTATATATATGTAAAAGTTAAGTTAAATTGACAGGTATTCATTCGTATGCACATACTTATTATTAATTATAGAAACATATACAATATATATAATAAATAATGCATGCAGGGGCGTATCAACCAAAGGGCGGGGGCGCCTCCCTTCTCCCAAAGAAAAAAAAATTTCGTTTTTTCCAAGGTCCCCCAAACGAAAAAAAAATTAAAAATTCTCGAAGTCTACCAAAAAACAGCCAAAATACGTTTTTAGCACACTTTTGAGCTATTAAACTCAAAATTTTTCGGTTATTATTCTAAAGTATATTTTAGCTTAGCAGCCCAGACTTCACTTAGAATAGTAAATATGTCAATTTGTCGGCGCTTCGCGCCGATTCATTATTTCCTGCATTAAAATTCTTCGGAAAACCGCAAAATTATATGCAAAAAAATATTTCGAAATGTTTTGAGAGTCAAGCTAGAACTTGATATTGAGAAAGTAGTCATACGGATAGGTTGAACGATAGATTTTTATATCTAAGTTTGAATTCAAGGAAAAAGTTTTTTCATTTTTTAAAAATTTTTTCCTACCACGAAATAGATCTCATCGAGAAATGCTCAAAAATGTCATTATTTTCACGAATCTCCGAATGGTTCTCTATATGTAGGACTACAAAAATTTCGCCCTCCCCCGGAATAAAATCCCGGTTACGCTACGCCCTCTGTATACATGGGCACATTATACGTAATTTGCCCATCGTACCACCTGTTCTTGCTTACCGATCTGTGCTCTTTAAATAAAATTAACATTGTTAAACTAGACGCAATATTATATGCGCTCTATTCTCGACCATAGTGTGTAAAGTATAATCTAAACAAATGCGTACGCCGAGCGAAATCTTGGGTTTTTGTTTATGCGGCCACATCGGAATTTAAGTTAAGATCCTCATAAAGCACTAACATCACAGAATACCTTGAAGGTTCTCATTGTTTTATGTACCAAATGCGTTAATAATAATTATATAAAGAATACCATTCTTTAATCGATGTAAATCGACTGTCAAAGTGGTTCAAACTGATGCGACATCTAGGATATTAGGCACAATAAACAATTGGTACTCATAGTTTTGTTTTGCAATAATTGTGTTACTGTAGCGTATCTGGAAGCATGCGTGGGCGGGACCGAAATTCTGGGAAGGGGTGCAAGATTTTTCAAAGGTCATAAAATGGCCTTAAAATGGTGGTATGGCGGAAACACACCATTTTCCAACGTTTCTCATCGAGCACTATTCATCGGCATCAAAAAATTGCGAGAGAAAAATTTCAAAAATTGAATTCTGGGGGGTATTTTGGTTTCTCGGGATTGCATACCCCCCAAACCCTCCTACCCCTCACCCCCACGCCCAGGTGTGTCTTGGAAGCCACTTTTTAGCCATTTGCATTTGTGGTGAGAATTGAATTATTTGCACGAGGCGTCGTGAATTAGACTGCATTATCGGCGGCGTTTGAATAATTAATGAGTTGATCGATTTTTCTCTTACTTCGTATTTTAAATTCTTATTTGTTTATATTTTCTGCTAAGTCGGTGATTGGTCGTTATCGTATTTATTGTATTTCTTTATTTACTTATTATTTATTAATTTATTTATTTATCGGTTTTCATTCTTTATTTTCATTCTCGCAACATCATTCTCACGGTTCGTATTCGCAAGCCAAATCGATGGGAATCGAAAGCATCGAGATAAGGACAGATAGTAAATTTTTGATAAATTGTATGATGAATTGGATAAACGATTGGAAAATGAACGATTGGACGACGAAAGCCGGTGAACCCGTAAAAAATAGATTGGAATTGGAACGATTGGACGCTTGCCAACAGGGCTTGCGGGTCGCGTGGACTCACGTTGCTGGTCACGTGGGCATTGAGGGCAACGAAGAGGCCGATCGATTGGCAAAGGAAGGCGCGAACAAACTTTTCCATGCGCATTGATCGTTTACTAGCATTTTGGTTCATTCGCTCATTCGATTGCTTTCATTTTTTGTACTCGACTTAGTTACTAAAAATTCAAGAAATACTTACTTATATGTTTTCAGCATGCGTGGACCGTAAGAAAAGCTCTGGGGGTCACAATGGGAATAGAATTTTAGCGGTTTAAAGTAATCTAATTTGGTGGGGTAATAACCACATCATGGCGTGGGGTTTGGGGGTATGCACCCCTCAGAAGTTGAAATACCCCCCCCCAGAAATCAAAATAATCTCCAGAAAATTTTTTTGCTTTTTTGACAATTTTTTGATGCTATTGATAGTGCTCGATGAGAAACGTCGAAAAATGGTGTTTTTTTCGCCATACCACCATTTTTGAGGCCATTTTTCTGACCTTTGAAAATTTTTTCACCCCCCCCAGAAATTTTTTCACCCCCTAGAATTTCTGGTGCTGCCCACCTATGGGTACAACCCCCCTACGCCCCCGCCCAAGTGTGGTTGTCAGACTTTGTTCAACAGGCATATACAACTTGCAGCACTTATAAGACCTGTCTTATAAGTCCAACAACGTCATCTACTTAATTTCGTGTAAAGTGTGTAGTTTGCAGTACGTGGGCCAAACAAGTCAACCCCTTAGACGTTGTTCAATTGGTCATCTAAATAAAATAAAGGCCAATAATCTTAACTCCTTTGGTCTCATTTTCACCAACATAATTCCACCAAGCCCCCCATTTTTAGCGAGAATTTCGTATTCAGCGTAATCACCGTGGTTATGGTCGCAAAAACCGTCATCATTAAGACTAACTCCACGTAAGCGTGAGGTCGGTGGTATACACTTTCCCAGAAGGCCAGATACCCCCCCCAAACCACAAAACACCCCACACAATTCAATTTATGAAATTTTTTCGTTTTTTCGCGATTTTTTGATGCCAATGGATAGTAATCGATGAGAAACATTGAAAATGGTGTTTTTCCGCAGTATCACCATTTTTAAGACCATTTTTGACCTTTAAAGACCTTGCATCCCCAGAATTTTAGTGTTGCCCTGCCCAGCTATGATCATAATCCCTTTTTTCCGAGTGTTTCACATCAAGTTCGGTCATAAATTTTAAATCCATTTCCGACAATAAGCTGTCAGATTGCGATTATAGCATTGATCTGATTTATAATTATCGAAACCCTTGGCTTACTGTCGATGGAAATTCTTAAAATTTATGCACGAAGTTATGTGAAACAGACTTGAAAACATTCAGAAATGTTAAGTACTTTAATACGCTACTGAATGAATAAAGTGAGTTCTGTTACAGTTGAAGTCATACATGTACGAGTATTTGTAAGAGTCACAAAACTGGGCAGACCCGAAGGTCCGCCACCGATCAGTGTTCATACAAAAACGAGATCGGCTGAGTTTAAGGGCCCTTCGGGCGAGCAATCCGAAGGATCTACGCGGGACCTCCATTTGCAAGAGTCTCACAAAACTGAGCAGATCCGAAGGTCCGCCACTGATCAATGTTCATACAAAAACGAGATCGGCTGAGTTTTATTGCCCACGTGAAGCATATACTCACGGGTTAACAGTCTGCAGTCGGGTGTTAACTTAACACCCGACTGCAGCGCCGTTGAAAAGGCGGCGTGCAATACCGATCGAATGCAACACCAAGAGAGCACTTTAGGCTCGATCGATTGGTGAGCATAATGCAACCAAGAGAGCAACACATGGGGCCTTATCGATTGGTGCATGATTGCCATGGTGAGCGTGGTAGGCATACCGCTATAGCCCGTCTTAGCTCGTCATCGGCTTTTAATGCCTGTTGGGGTATTACCTTCTCGTCATAGGCGTCTGAACCGGAGTTCAAAAGGCGTGTACTGACAGCAGTAACATATTGATAAAATTTTCACGTAAAACGTCTTATTTTTTCACATAATCTCCGACGTAAGATGGAATTTTTTCCACGTATCTGGGCTCTAGTTATAACTTCGGCTGATGTGGACATGAACGCTAAGATTGGTTGCACTATAGATAGAGAAAAGTGTCTACTTTTAAACTGTAAACAATTATGGCTAGATGTCAACGGTTCGGGCCCTATGGTAATTTTGTTTACACCCTATGTAGCTGGGCAAACGCTACATGACTAAGATTTAATAGGTAAAGAGCGCGCAAAAGTGATAAGAACACGAATATTTATACAAACGAAAATTCCGCCACCAATACAAGAACAGGAAGAACTAGTAGATTGTCCTATATTTACAAATATATGCATACAAATACACAATAAACAAGTTCCCCAAAATCATCCTGCGCCGATCGACGTTCTAAATCGTTAAATTCCTCCCCTTTTTGAATTTATTGTTCTCAAAATAATTTCGAATTGAAATTAGAAAATTGAAATTTGTTCCGGCCGGTTTGTCCAACATCATTTGATTATCACCATTTGATCAGTTATAGTCGTAATGAAATTCCGGGAATTAATGTTTGTGTCGAGAAAAGATTGATCTCTCGAAGCCAAAACGATTAAAATTGTAAAAATTTCGATATTTTGAAAGTGTCAATTAATTAAGTTAGAATTCGTCTTGATATTGTGATCGTTTCGTATAATATAAACAGGAAAAGTCTGTCAAATACTTCAAAACAATTTGGAATCAATGCAACATTTCTTAGAATCACAAATAGCGCACTCTTTCTATTAAATTTCTCTCAATGTAACCGACCATCGAGTTACATTTTGGGGGGCAATCTGGGAAATAAATTGAGTACTTATAGTTTCGAATATATGTATAACACTCCACCACCTATTACCACGTTCAAACGATACGAAGAAACTATAGTCTACAAAAACAAAAGATAACCCAATTTCACAGTATCAAGCGGAAATCACAGGCAAGGCAACTGGTTTCACCTACTCTGATATTATTTAATCACTGATGGCGTAATTGATCATGCCATCCATTCGCATCTTCTTTTTGACAATATCCTCAAATTTCTACACTCATTAGGACGCGTTTCTACTCTGAGGATGTAATAGTTATGCTAACTAATTTTTGTGACTGGATATATTGTTAAAAATATCAAAAAAGGATACGTACACAAGCAGTAATGTGATACAATGCAGAAGCTATGGGGTTTAAAAGGGAGAAATAGACAAATTGTCATAGGGCGCGAATCGGTGGCAGCTGGCCAAAATTTTAAACGTGGTTTAAACAAAGACATGCTTATTTATCTAATGCAGCTCATCCTAAAGTTTTATGCTAACACACCCCAGATTGTAGCCTTTTTATGGGCCACCAGTCCAGCCTGTATATGAGGACAACGCGGCTTTGTTGCCTATTTTTTCACTTTTAAAGTTTTAAAAATAAAATTATTGGTCTAGATATGCAAATATGTACAAATAGTACCACTCGGGGTTCAACCTCAGTAGAATCCGAATGTTGACCCACTCACGGTATGATTTTTGATATTTTTACGATTTGGCCTCATCTAATCCAAGCCCGCCCGGCCAGTCGAGTTGCACCCTACCCCAATCGGTTGCTGCCGAAGTATGAGACTTGTGAATCATTGTACATAGGAAGCGGTTGCTTTCTATATTATTTTTTACGAGCTTTTTTGTGTATTTTTCTTTATATAATTCTGCCTACTTCACTTTTGCGCCTTTAATTCTGCCTACTTCACTTTTGCGCCTCATAAAACACGCGATTTTCTCATAATATAGGTAATTGTTTTAGGTGCACGCGTCTTTTCGTTTCTTTATTACTAATTACATGCCAATCCCTGTCTTTCTTTTCTTTTTTTATTATTCTTCTTTCATTTATTTATCTTATTTTATTATTTTCTCCATTTTATCATTTTCTCGTATTATCTTTCTTCTTTCTCGCTTTTTTTCTCGTATTGATGACTTCTTACTATTACATTGAATAATTTAAATGTCGCGACTATAAGGTCTTGTAGTTTGTTTCACGAAACCTTGTGTGTGAATTGCAATTTTTCAGTCGAGGGAAATCAGTTACAAAAGCGACTCAAACTGAAGCCTTAATCATGACAATTAATGATCATGAAGTTTTACTGTGCTTCATTTATTCGAAAGCTTTTTAATAAATTTTTCCGAAGGCTACAGTATGCCCAACTAGATGATTGACTGTAACTCGACAGAAAAGTTCAATGGGGGCGAGCGGCCGCCTTCCTTTCATTTATGCACTAAACTGTGCATATAGACTTAATTCAAGCATCAAAACAGTGCTGTGACATACTACAGTAAGTGCGATAAATAAAAATCTAGCAGCAGGGATCTAGCCCGTGTTGCTTCGACGACAATCAGACATTCTACCACCACTACGGTAAGTGGAAGTTTTAGGCGATCTTTAAAATGCTAGTCTATTGTGTTTAACCGTCAATTAATGACAAGTTGAATGCGCAAATTCCATCCGCATGCTGCATGATCTGCTGAAAGGCGAGAATAAATTATGCCGTAAGAAATTACATATATTCGAAACTATACAGTAGGCTGCTTAGAAACCCCTTTTGTAGCTGCTTTCTGAATCACTGGAAATTGATTTTAATGCACAAGGCTTTCGTGAAATAGACTATTGGTCTTGTATTTCAATAGTCTGTTTTATTTTACTTTAGGCATAACCTTTGATAACTGCGTATTTATGTCCCAGCCGCCCACAATGAGAAATTGTGATGATTGCAATGATTTATATAAGTCTCATGATTGGTTTATTTAGGCTTCTAAATTTAATGAAAAGAATCTCAAAGCGTTTCCCCTAGAGGTATGTGAAACAGACTATAACCATGAATTGGCTTTAAGCTGTCTTGCCCATATGTGATTTGTTTTAACTTAGAAAGTTAGCTAAGATGCTAAAATAAAAGTATTTGATAAATACTGTATATACTACTAGAAGAAGAAGATGAAGAAAGAATAGTTTTGAATTGGTAGGTTTAAACTTTAAGCTTCTCTTAGTTTACAACTCTCGCTTAGCAAGCTCATTTTTCAAAAGAAGAAGAAAATTTATTCGGTAAAAGTATCAAAAAAGACACATAAAAGTAGGTAAAAATGCATTGTTAATGTGAACATAATACACAATCTGCATAAAACAAAGTACCTATGTGCATAAAGCAACAGACAATGCAATGGTATCCAGGAGCGTAAGGCATAATGCTCTTACGTACGCTCCTTAAGATAAACACTAAAATCAATTTCCGAAATCATATTTCTGGAAGCTATTGGGTTATTACAGTCAACTGTATTTTGCGGGAGAATGTTCCACATTTTAGCCACCCTGTTCGCAAAGTCATGTTTTGTACAATCTAAATCTAAGTTTAGGATATTCAATCTTTCATCATACGATTAAGTTTTATTCCAAAATAATTTTCTTGTAAATTTTCTTTGTAGTTTTTCAAGTCGTGTAATATCTCCAATTTGGTATGGATTCCAGGCTAAACTTAAGAATATGGTACTTTTAGAAAAGGAGCAAAACGAATATGGAATGCCAAAATTTTTTTGCTAAAATGGTAGAATATGATAAATTGAAGCGCGGAAAAAAAAATTAGGTGAAAATCTGAGCCATACTTGCAAAGTTGCAGGCAACTCTCGATTTGAGTGTTGGGTGGGACGATAAAACGGCTCGATCCAAGAGACTTATATATTTGTCAGAAATAAATAATATGGGCTGAAATTACGGAAGGAAGCATAGCAATGAAGGAGGAAAATGAAAAAAGGCGCGGAAAGCTGTTTGAAATTTTAAGAAACTAAAAAAAAATTTCATATCTTTTTGCATGTTTTTTCGGTTTTACTTAATAACATATGCGAAAATCTAACTTTTTGCTTCTATTATACTTAGGCTTAGGCTTAGTATGGAGTAACTTAAGAATATGGTACTTTCAGAATACGAAAGAATGAACTTCAGAAGAGCGGATTTTTTCGCTCAGTACTTGGAACGTATTGAAAGAAAGCGCGGAAAAGAAATTTTATCCGTCTGTGATCAATATTACAAAAGCTATGGATTTCGTTAATTAGCCTATTCTAGACCTATTCAAGCATTTTCTCGACCTAAGTATTTGAAGATTCAACAGCTGAATGCAGAATTACTCGTAGATACCCAAATTTACCTCGACCTAAGCATCTTTACATCGACTTAAGCATCTGTACATCGACCTAAGCATCTATACATCGACCTAAGCATCTATACATCGACCTTAGCATCTATACATCGACCTAAGCATCTATACATCGACCTGAGCGGGAGCGACCTCGACCTAAGCAGCTTAAAACACCTTTACAGATATACTAAGCGGCTAAACTTAAGAATATGGTACTTTTAGAAAAGGAGCGAAACGAATATGGAATGCCAAAATTTTTTTGCTAAAATGGTAGAACATGATAAATTGAAGCGCGGAAAAAAAATTAGGTGTAGGGATGGACCGGGTCCAAAATTTTGGATTTTTCGGGTCCGGGTCCGGGTCTCAACATTTTAAAAACTTCGGGTCCGGGTCCGGGTCCGGGTCTGCAGCTTTCCAATTTTCGGGTCTGGGTCCGGTTCCGGGTCCACAGTGCTAGACCCGACCGGGTCCGGGTCCAACACATCTTGTAGAAGTGCACATTTCCAAAACCACAATGCACTGATACAAAATTTTTGGCAATTCAAATAGACACATAATTTAGATCAAGTTGTAGCTGATAGAATACGTGAGCAAAATGCGCGGATAAGACGAGGACAACCAGGGGCGGATTTAGGGAGGGGTGGGGGGCGGCCGCCCCCATAGGCCCAAAATAGTGCGCAAAATTAAGCATTTTTGAGCGATTTTTAGCAATTTTCGGGTTAAAACGGCTAATTTTTCCGCTTAAGTCAGGGTTCCGCCCCCCCCCCCCTTAGAAAAATCCTGGATCCGCCACTGAGGACAACTACAGAAGAGTTAAAGCAAAAGAACGTAGTGTGCGATTTGTATAATTTTTTATTGGTTGTGTGCATTCAAAGTGCTTTATTTACTGTTGTACGATTCGCTTGATGTTATTGAAATAGGAGTAAATCTTTTAACTCACGAAAACTTGTGATTGGCCATGTGCCATTTTTTACCCAATGTCATATTACGGCAAGCAGTTACTTCAATGCTTGACAATTACACTGCATTGTTTTGTTTCAGCATTTAAATCAGTTTGACCGTGCATAATTAATTTTCAAATAAAAAAGATAAAATTTAATTAGTTTATAGACATTACCAAAATTACCCGGTCTCTGCTGTACGCAAGTTTCTCTCATCGCCAGCAACAAGTGTTCCTTCGGAACAGCTGTTTAGCGGAGCCGGACTTATATAGCAGCCGAACAGACGTCGCTTTGCATGGAAAGACGGCAGAGAAATTGCTTTTCATTAAGTACAATTTCAAAGAAATTTAAAACGAAAGTATAACTCAGAATGTTGATGTGAGTGTTATTCAAGTGGCAAATAAAATTTTTGAAATGGCAATTGTTTTTCATTATTGGCAAAAGACTGTTGCTAAGTCAAATTCTATTTGACTCGGGTCCGAAATAATTAGAAAGATCGGGTCCGGGTCCGGGTCTTCAATTTTAAAATTTCGGGTCCGGGTCCGGGTCTTCAATCTCAAAAAATTCGGGTCCGTCTCCGGGTCCAAGAAAATCATCGGGTAGTGCCGGGTCCGGGTCCGTGGACCCGGTCCATCCCTAGGTGAAAATCTGAGTCATACTTGCAAAGTTGCAGGCAACCCTCGATTTGAGTGTTGGGTGGGACGATAAAACGGCTCGATCCAAGGACTTATATATTTGTCAGAAATAAATAATATGGGCTGAAATTAAGGAAAGGAAGCATAGCAATGAAGGAGGAAAATGAAAAAAGGCGCGGAAAGCTGTTTGAAATTTTAAGAAACTAAAAAAATTTTCATATCTTTTTGCATGTTTTTTCGGTTTTACTTGATAACATATACGAAAATCTAAGTTTTTGCTTGTATTATACTTAGGCTTAGGCTTAGTATATCTGTAAAGGTGTTTTAAGCTGCTTAGGTCGAGGTCGCTCCCGCTCAGGTCGATGTATAGATGCTTAGGTCGATGTATAGATGCTTAGGTCGATGTATAGATGCTTAGGTCGATGTATAGATGCTTAGGTCGATGTACAGATGCTTAAGTCGATGTAAAGATGCTTAGGTCGACGTAATCTACGAGTAATTCTGCATTCAGCTGTTGAATCTTCAAATACTTAGGTCGAGAAAATGCTTGAATAGGTCTAGAATAGGCTAATTAACGAAACCCATAGCTTTTGTAATATTGATCACAAACGGATAAAATTTCTTTTCCGCGCTTTCTTTCAACACGTTCCAAGTACTGAGCGAAAAAAATCTGCTCTTCTGAAGTTCATTCCTTCGTATTCTGAAAGTACCATATTCTTAAGTTACTCCTGGATTCCAGACAACGGATCCGTATTCAAGGATAGGTCCAACGTATGTTTTAAAAGCTCTGATCATCATATCGGTATTTTTTGAGACGAATGTTTTGTGTATAAAGGATGCGACTCTAGCAGCTTTAGACGCTATATTTTTACAATGGATGCCCCGATGATAAATCATTAGATATGTAGGCATTGGTGTAACTGGTTCACATATGTATTAAGATAGCCACGTTATAGGTACGTATACAGCAAGTAGTATCCGGTTAAAGCTGCCATCTAACTGGTTTGATTTGAGTCAAGTCGAAAACAAATAAGGCAGTCATCAGATTTTTCCATTAGATTCATGTGACTGACCAAAATGTTGGTGCCAGTGTTTAAAATAAGCCTAAGTAATAGGATCACTGTTTTTTTTTTTTGTACGAGACAAAGATTTTGAGGCTCGTACAAAGATTTTCGGAGCCATCTTTGTACAATGTACAAAGACTTTTTGGGGCAAAGTAATAGTAATTTTAACGTTTTTTTGAGTATTTTTTAGCAATATTTCTAAAATTTTTCGGCGCTTCAGCGCCGAGTATCATAATTACATTCTATTTAGCTCCAGGCGCGGGCATTAAACACTCCAAAATCTATCTGTAAGCATCTTTGTACAGATTGAAGCATCTTTTACATCTATTTCCACTGTTTTATAAAGATTTTATGCAGAAAAAAGAACTATTAAACAACTGTGCACTGTTTTCTGCCGTTTGAAGATAAAATTGACTCTTTTATCTTTGCGTTGCATTAAATTCATTAGCAAATTGGTGTCTATTATGAGATTCAGTCAGCACATTGCAACCGCTTATTATTTATAATTGTGTAGCACAAGTCATTTTAACTTGCTGAGTCGAATTTTATGTGTAATTTCAACCTAAGTCTCATGAAAATTTTGGCGTTTCGGGCCGAACTAATGTAACCAGCTGAATTTAGGACAAAGTTACACCTTTTGCGAAGCGTGCGGGTCACGGATAACAATCTAGTAGTATGTAAAAATGTGTACATATAATTGCATATCTATACGGTATATGTACAAAAAAATTTTCGCTCGTACAAAGACTTTTCCGGGGATCTTTGTACATGTACAAAGAGGCTGGTACAAAAAAAAACAGTGAATGGGATGCAACTCGCGTCGCTCGCTTTGCTCTCGCTCCGCTCGTCACATCCCATTACTCAGGCTTATTTTAAACGCTGGCACCAACATTTTGGTCAGTTCATGATACTAAGCCTAAGCCTGATCAGCTGGTAAACCAGCGAAACATCACGAATAATACCTTACAATCTTCATCGAAATTAACCAGCTTTAGTCGATTGGTTATGGTTCTGGACTTTAGAGCAAGGGGGTCCACGTTTCGAATCCGACTGCCAGCAACTTTCTCTCGTTTCCTCAGATGCTATCGACCGCACACATACGCCCTTATAATATGACTATGTTAATACATATGTGAACCAGCTACACGAATGCCGATATGTAAATACTAAGGTTCTTCACACAATTTTCATACAATTTCCCTACTACTTGGCGCATGCCTCTGCAGGGTAGGGTTGAAAGTCGGGTCGGCATTTTTGATCCACACCCGACCCGCAGTGAGCCAGTGGACCTGCCAACCTGCAGGCTTCAACCTGCAACCAGCTACATGTCACGGGTCAGTCCGACCCGGAAAAACCCACAGATTAAGAGCAGCTTTCAGTGGTAATGACGAACTTTGATAGACGACCATTAAATTTAATTTTACGTATTTTTAAACGTCATATGCAGTCATTTGCGCTCAATTGATGCCTTTCACGACTTATTTGCGCAGTGAAAATAAAATTATGGTCATGAAGAAATGAAAAATTAATAAGAATCAGTGTTTTAAATACAATTGTTGCAGTTCTCAAATATCGAGTAAAGGAAAAGTCATTCTCAAATTTTATTTCAGAAGGCACGTGCCTTCCCTTTATCTCCCCTAGATACGGGCCTGACTACAATCAACTTTTGCGCAAGTCATGACTTTTGAGGCATCGTCAGGTAATTTTTGTCCAAAAATGCCGCTTTAAAATCAGAAAATCTAGTTTTCATACCCGACTGAGAGATATTAACCTGCAACCCTCAACCTGTGCTCGAGGCATTTCATACTTTGTCCGACCTGATTCGATCCGCGGGTCGAGTTGATCGGGTCGGTTGTCGGGACCCAAATTTCCATCTCTACTGCAGGATTGCCAAGATGAGGGTTTTCCCAAAATTTTAGGGTTTTTTAGGGCAGTAGATATTCGGCAACATTGCCGTCCAATTTTTTGCTAAATGGTAAGATTTACAAGCAGCTCTTGCCCCCGCAGGAGCTATTTTTTCAATCTTTTTTTGTTTGAAAATAGGGTTAGCAAAAACCTAGTTTTCAAAGGGTCAAACCTTTATTATCAAACAGATAAGAAACTAGAATCGGCGCCATAGACCACTGCATGCCAGACGTTGGTTCGCTGGTTTCCGATCAAGTTTTGTACGTCCTATTGTTTTTTCACTTTCCTCTGATCGTGTATTTTCCATTATCCCGTTTAACATCGACCTTCATGTTATAATTCTATCCTTACAAATGATGTTTCGTCTCTAAAATTAGAGAAGTCTTATGCTCTAAATATTATATTTGTCTAATTGTTTTTCAAATAACTAAATCGCCTGCTGTTGTTCCGTCTTACATTACATACTACATACATACAACAATAAACCGCTCTGCTTTGACGACATACATAGTTTATTTTTTAAACTACATTAGTGCATGAATTCGCTCGGCAAAGTGTTTTCCTTATTACTGTAGCAAAAGAATCTTCATAGATAGATACGCTATATCTATGAAAAAATTCGCTACCGATTCCGTCGATCAAGGAAAAAATCGAGGGCTACAGTAATAAGAATATTAGTGTTCAGAGCGGGATCTATGCACTAGTTTAAAAAATAAACTAGATATATGTATTATCAATCTTTTCTAACCTACATAATGCATGAATGATAATTTGCGATTCACTGTTAAGTAGCTAACTGGTTTAAAGAGTACTGTCAACCTTGAAAAGTCGCACAGTAACATTCATTCATGTTACTGACGTAGAGGTTAAAAGATGAGATGATTACGCGATGCGCCGAAAATTTGACACTTTTGAGCGAATAAATATGTAGCTAAGAACGCTTAAAAACACTTTTTATACCGATTTTCCGGAAAATTTCGGAAACTTGAAAAATAGCCAATTCTGGGGGAAGGCGAAAAAGTTTTTGCGGGGGGGGGGTGTGGTGAACTTTCAGCTGCAAGGCCTCTAGGCACTTTGTACTACACTGATAGAAGCCGACTTTTTGGCTTTAACGTAGTCTTTAACCCTGATCTGAAAGATATTTTTCGAAGAAGAGGTCCCACTTCTACAGAACAGCAAAGCACTTTGCTATAATAATCAAAAATAATCTGCTTTATTTTTATCCTTAGGCTTAGGCTTGATGTAGTGGCATTAGCTATTGATTTATGTGCTGTCGGCTATTAAATAGTAGAGGACATCGCATTAAAAAATTGGGCTATTGCACTTATTATTGAAGAATTTCCAATTTTTCAAATTCTAATAACTTGAAAACTAAGTGACTGTGTTTAAAACGGGAGCACCGTATATGAATTGACCTTATTCCACTAAATTCAGAAAAATTAAAAAAAATTTCTTCTACCTCTGCGCTTTTACTCTAAAAGTACCTATGTTCTGACTTATGGTGAGTCTTCAAAAAAATCCAATTTTCCGATGTTGAGGCATTTAAAACTATCGAGTTTTCACTAATTAGCGGCCGACCATTGGTAAAACATACACTTAGGAACCTGCTACATATTATAATACAGTAGTTTAGGTAGGTACGTACTTACGTACTTACATCTAGGAAAAAATCACCTTTACTGTTGCTTGCTATCGCATGCATTGTGACGTAATCTTTTTAGAATAACGAATTTTTTCAGGGAAATTTTGTATTTGTATTTTTGAAGCATGGATTATTCGCTTACATTTACGATACCCAACTGCGATTGAATTATGCTGACCACACAGGTATAAAAATATTATTATGGATCGATTTTGCTTTCTTTTTTGGACAATACTCGTACATTTATTCTTAAAATGAAAATTCTAGGGAAATGAAATTATAGAGCATCTGTCCCTAGTTCTTTTATTTATTTCAACGCATCTTATAGTAATTGAACTAGTTACATGATAAAGGATTTTGTGACTTTATCAATTTATCCTATTTAATATTATTTTCACTTGTGACCAGTTATATTCAGTTCATTTAGTTGTATATGTGAGGGAGGAGCGAAAAAATTAAATTTATTTGTTATTCATGTACAGGTTTATACCCAGGATCCGGCCAGGCAATTGGGGAGGGCGGAACCAACATAAATTGGCCTATATATCTGGAAATTCGTCGGAATTTCACTCAAAAACCGCATTTTTCGACGTCTTTCGACATGCCATCCAATAACATCATAAAATTCGAACATTTCTTTAAAGAAAATTTCCTTTCTAAAGGCTATAAAAAGTGTCATTTTTTCGTCGCGCTTGGGACAAAATTATGGAAAATACTTAACATCCGGCGCCAATCGCCGAAGATTTTAACATTTCGCGACAAACACATGCAAATTTTTCATCCTTCCGTGCATTATCTTACCTTTCAAAATATTTTTCGGCCAAGGGGTGGGGGGGCTGCCGTCCCTTCCCACCGCTCTTCAAATACGGCCCTGTTTATGTATCGATCTGGATGATTATGTATATACCGGTGTAGTCATTATGTATAATATATTTTAATTTTTATTGCGCCTGTTCTGCTTATTTTGGGTGTTTCTGTTGCTCCTTAGACTTTTTCTTGTTTGGTTTTTCCGTTCTTCCATTCTTATTTATTTACGTTTTCTATTCTGATCAATGGTTCATGCATATATCTTACCTGGTATTTATCGAAGTTCTCAGGCATGTATCTCTGGGGAGTAATGGGGGTTCGGCGGACCCCCCCCAAAATTCAGAAAAATCGGAAAAATAGGACTTTTTAAACGTTATTTTGGGCTATTTTTGGCCTTTTTGGCTTTTTCCCCCAAAAATTGGTGTTGGTCCCCCAAAATAGGACGGCCGGCTACGTGCCTGGTTCTCTTATAACACATGAAATGTTTTTTTAAATTCAAAATATTGTTTGCTTGAATCATCTCACTTGCAGATTATGTAAATTTATGAAAGGTAAAAATGAAAACGAAAAATACATCACGTTAAAAAACAAAGGCTACATCAAAGCAGAAGAAATAAAGTAAAAATAATTTAAAATAAAATATCCAAACATGCAGATGACATTAATAGAAATATGTACCTATATAGTCATGTCCTCTAAAAAAGCTCATTCAAAATTGGTCTTTATAAAACCCACCCATATCTCAGCATCCATTGAACTAGTGCGATGCATAATTTGGTGGCGTTTATTCTATTCCATGTGGACGTGATCTAAGCCACTAATTTCATTCGGGCTGGTTTTTTTCTCCTAATGGAACATTTTAAAAAATGTGTGCTTGTTACTGGAATAAATTATTTTTTCACTGCTTTCAAGCTACTGTGATAGTAAAACTTAGCAGTGTGACTGGATTTGATGATTATTTCATGTTAGGTCCCCATCAGGACTACAAATTCAAAAAAATTCCACGCTTGGCGGATCAGTCAGCTACAGTATATATGCCTCGAAAGTCAAAGCTAGAAAATCCACTTGTCCTCTAAATAAAACCCACTTCGAATTTTGTACAGAATTGTGTTAGACAGTGGGCTTGTGTTTCAAATTACCCTACCTGTGATCTGCATGTTGTTTACAAAGAATGGCTTGGGATATCAGGTATATAGGGCGAGTTTAAGGCTCAAAAATAAATGTAACCAAAAAAGAAGTCATTGGTCCTTTAAAAAACCCCTACGCTATATTTTATCGATTTTCTTTAGGTTTTTTCAAGGTTATTTTATTTTTGTACCTCGATAGTGCAAACCAGTTGTAAATGGTGAGAAAAGGTAGTCTATCACTAAAAATCACGAAATCGTATTGCATTACAAATTCAAGAGCGATTTTTGGTGGTGTTTTTTTTAGGAAAAAGTTGGTTTTTTTATCTCGACAAATTTTTTTAAAATGCTCAAACGAGTATATGATCGGCTTTTATTTTGTATCGCGGCCTAAGTAGCTGAGGAGTAGACAGCCTCGATTAGGGAATGCAAAAAATACGGCACAAAGCGTGTTGTTTGGGAGCTACTTCTAAAAAAAGTGTAAAGTGAGTTTTTTTAGATGCCATGACTATACACGTTCATTCTTTCTTACGCATGACGCTTATGCATTCGTATTTATTTGTATCCCATCTTATAACTGCTTTACGTATTTCATTTCTTTTCGTCTATGTTCACCATAACTTTATACACGCGTTTGCCTTTATTTCAATACTGTTTTACATGTATAAGGCTCTACGTAATAAATGACGTCTTAAATTATTCTATAACCTAGCTCATTTTTTTATTAGTTTTGATTACAGAAGAAGTGTCATTCTTTGCTTGATTCAAAATGAGATGAAACTTTGATTTTTGACATTTTCCTGAATAGGTAAATAAATTAAATTGTGTCGAATTGCCAGCGAATTAACATTTTGTTGTTTACACACGCGTGGTCGATTTGAACTTTTTTAGAACTCGTTATTTGCTTCAGAGCAGATCAGTGGTTTTCGAAGACGAATGGCCAAAAATTCGACCCGTCGTTCTAAAATTGCTCAATCAACAATCGGTGAGCAAACAAGAGTGGCAGGATTTATTTTGGAGGGTGCACACGTTGAATTCTTGGGCCGAAAAAGTTGTAGTTACGATAAAAAACGCGTTGGAGTCGGAAATTGCGTATTTTATTCAGATGGCCAAGCTGGTAAAATGAGTGTAAACTTTGAATATATATCTAAATATTTAAACTTTCTATGTATTTTTTAACAGTGAAATAGCGTAGTGTAAGGTGGCAAAAGTTTAGAATCGGGTTTTATTTAGTGAAGCCAATAAACAACGTATTGTATGTTTTGCATTAGCTATTTATTTTTTTGTATTGTTTTACACTATTCGCATACATTATTATTAAATTTTACATTTTTTACATTTTATCAACAGACGAATCCGGTTGAAACCAAAAATGATTCAGCCCGTGAAAATTTAGTTTAATCATGAAAAGCTCCGTTTGATATACAATAAAATATTAGGCAAAATCGGAAAAACTGCGGTTGAAACCGGAAAAATCCGGCTGAAAGCGGAAAAATCCGGCTGAAACCGGAAAATCCGGCTGAAACCGGAAAAATCCGGCTGAAACCGGTGCTAGAAAGACGAAGAAAATATCAGAATCGTATCTTACGCAATCATTTAATCAATTGATTAATTGATATATCTTTAAATTAATTAATTTTTAGTAATTATTGTTTATTATCTGAATCAATAATTTAGTCAAGCAGACATTTCATTTGTTTTTGCGAATATTTTAAGTTAAAAGATTCATCATATGCGATTTATAATTATTCATCAGTTTTTCCCGCTATGTATTTAATTTAATTAAACATTAATTTCTTCTCATCTTTTATCTGGCATAGTCTTCAATGTATTAATATAATTTCTTAAAATCGGTGAAAGCTTTAACCTATTTGGTAACATGCGTACAATACACGTCAAAAATTTGAAAATTCAAAGTTTTAAACTGAAAAATTGATTGATTTTTAAATTTTCAAATGTTTTATTCTTTTATGAAATATTTGTGGTATCATATTATTTTTATTTTCTTATTCTTTTATGTAATATTTTTTTATCATATTATTTTTATTTTTTTAATTCTTTTATATAATATTTTTTTATCATATTATTTTTATTTTTTTATTAATTTAGGTATATACCATTTTTATTTTGATTTTTTATTATTCTTTGTTGTTTTACTTGTCTTTAATGTATTTATAGGACTCTTTTATTTCTTAATGTTTTTTTATTATTTCATATTTTTGTTCTTTATCCAAATTCACGAATTTGAAAATTTTAATTATTTAAACGACTAACCATTTTTAAACGAAGACCTTCTCAGACGTCCCCGGGAGTTGGAGGATTTCACCCAGTTTTCGGCTTTTAGGCGAAAATGCGCGTTTTTATTCTTTTTAAGCTTTTTTGTTTTTTTTTAATATAAATTGGAGCGTTGTTATTTTTATCAAACTGGCCACATATTCATGATTCTCGCAAATTTCAAGCCTTTATCCATATATGGCCCCAGTCGGACACGTTGCGACTCAAAATTTCGAGTGGGGTTCCACTGCTATTCCGGGGAAGGGGTGAATGATCTTAATTTTTGGCCAAATTGCAAAGAAACACGTAGAATAGCCCAAAAACATAAGTTTTCGCCAAAAATCGAGGAAGGGGTTCAAATTTTCCGATTTTGGTTGTATGTGGCCCCGGTCCACCTTCAAAATCTGACAATTTCGTAGTTTTGAAGATAGCCGACCGTAGCTTATTTCTTATATTCCGATTTACAGCGCATTTTGGCGAACCAAGATTGGCAAGGTTTGTTGAAGGCTTACATCGTCGAATGGCAAAAATTTTACGACCAATCGCTTTACTTAAACGAACCTTTTCGAATGATCGACAGTCTGAGCACTTCGATTTGCTCGATTCGCCGAAATTCGCCCAATTTGCCGTCGAAATTCGGCGCCGACCATCGAAATTTGGCCACCGACGACGGCAGTTTCGTGCGAAAGGTTAAAAAATTTAAAATTCGCACGCTCGAGTCATTTTTTCAAATTTTCTCTATTTTATTTTATTATATTTTTGCATTTTTTGATTTTTTTCCCCTCATTTAAGCTTATGCTCGAGGCTTGGAACAAGCAAATATTCGACAAGATAAAAGATCGGCTCCAACAAGCCGCTATGCAATTAATTTTAGCCGAACGCAACGGCGAAACGTTCGACGCTCAGCTCGTCGTCGGCGTCCGAGAGTCTTACGGTAATTTTATTATTATTTTTTTCAATTTAATAATTAATATTACCATAATATTTGTATAATTAATTGTTACTTGTCCGTTTTTCTAGTGTCGCTTTGCGTCGATCAGATTGATCGATTATCGATTTATCGATTGCATTTCGAAAAGGCGTATTTAGACGCAACCGAACAGTATTACCGTAGTAAGGCGGCCGTGTTTTTACACGATAATGGCGTTCAAACTTACATGAGCTACGCGGATCGTAAATTATTGGACGAGGAGCAAAGAGCGAAAAGATACTTGGATACGAGCAGCGAAAGCCGATCCGTCCAATTGGTACGATTTTTATATTTTTTCGTTATTAGCGCCGGTTTTAACCGGATTTTTCTGATTTCATGCGTAATTTTCTAGTTTCAACCACACTTTTCCGGTTTCAACCTATTTTTTCTGGTGGCAATCGACCCGATTCTCCGGTTTCCGTCGTGTCTTTTCTGATTTAACTGAATTTTTCCGATTTCATCTGGATTTTTCCGCTTTTATCCGCATTTTTTATGTTGCGATTCGATTTTGAAACGAGCGATATCTCGTTTAATTACGCTGCTTTAATAAATACATAAATAGTAGGGATGCAACGGGTAGTTAATTTTGGTGTATTCGGGTTCGGTTCGGGTATCAAAATCAATACTGATCGGCAGTGGCGGATCTAGGATTTTCCTAAGGGGGGGGGGGCGGTACCCCTAAGGGGGGGGGCGGAACCCTGACTTGGGCGGAAAAATTAGCCGTTTTAACCCGAAAATCGCAAAAAATCGCTCAAAAAATGCTTAATTTTTCGCACTTTTTTCGGGCCAATGGGGGGCGGCCGCCCCCCCGCTCCCCCCCCTAAATCCGCCCCTGCTGATCGGGTTCGGGTATTTCAATAAGTATATAGGAATACCAGTGTAAAGCGAATTTTTTAGGTACATGTAAGCCAAATGTTACAATTTTTATTATTATTAGATGCCTAGTGCCTGATTATTCAATATGTTTCACTCAAGTTTCCAGTGATTTTCCTTCTTCTTCTCAGTGTGCAAGAACGCTAATGTAAATGAGAGGTAGCGCTCCGTGTATTGTGTCTGATATACACCTACAAATAACATTAACGACTACTGCTGAGATTGTCGTCTCGGATTGTATCGCATGGAGAAACTGCCGAAAGACTGTTATTCGTGAAGTTTAATTTGATAGAAACCAAGTTTAATTACGACTAAAGAAGCAGTGTTTAGCATTTTGTATGATATCATTTGGCAATCGTTTTAGGAAATAAAAAGATTAAAAATTAACTTTAGTCGATTGAAATACACCATTTAATTACATAGCCATCTATGTGTACTCGATAACTACATGAAATTCAGCGTTTTAGGGTCGAACGAACGGAAAACGGCGCAAAAAGCCGAAAATTTTTTAATGTTTGACATGCAATTGTGGGATTTTAGATCTTAGAAATACCCGAATAAACCCGAATAAAATCCATAAACATTCGGGTTCGGGTTCAGGTAGTTATAATGATTTCATTTGGGTTCTTGTTCGGGTAGTCAAGTTCAGTTTATTCGGGTTCGGGTTTTGAATTTTGTTCGGGTACCCGAGTATTCGTATTCGGGTACCCGTTGCATTTCTAATAAATAATATGCATAACGGCATTCTCGCGAGCTTTAGAATAGAGCGTTTTTGTTTTAGCGCAGCAAACGTCTTGTAGGATTCTGTTTTTCAACTTAGGCTCAAAAAGTTAATTTAATTGAACTTAACTTTAACTTTTTTAATTTTTTAAACTTTAACTTAACTTTTTTAACTAACTTTTTTTAACTTTAACTTTTTTTAACTTTTTTAACTTAACTTTTTTAACTTTAACTTTTTAAACTTTTTTAACTGCATCGGAAGATTTGAGGTGGTCGAGAGGGCGCTCCTCAATTGACCAACATAGTTGGCGAGATGAAGAATCGATATAACGTTGTTGTAATCATTTTTGGCCACCGTTGACCGTAATTTCTGATTTGCTTTTAAGTTTTTATTATTGATATTTCTATTTGCCTATTCGTTATACATATTTGTTTATTTACTTCCTTGATCGTCTGTGAGCCATATTTTTCTAGCTTCCTTTTCAAGTTTTTTTCATTAATTCTGAGAATTTTCGGCGCTTCACGTCAAATACTTCATTATATTTTGTCCTAAGTGCACAGATAAGGAAATAGCGAAGCGAATCAAGTCTCCAAACGCTTTTATGCATAAATTTAATTAATATTACGAAATTTTAGCTAAAGTTTAGGTGATTTATGCCAAAAATAGTGAAATTTTCGGGAAAATTTATGCAAATCAGTTTTTATAAAAGTATACGATGTAAAACGGCGGAAAACTATTCCGCACGTGATAACGAATTATGGATCCAGTTTACTTCAATATTTTCAAGCATAACTCTGAAAAAATTTTGACATTCCGCATAAAACGCTACAAATACAGGAGATCGAGCAGTAATGCAAGTTTCTGAACGTTCTTTCGTTTTAATTTCACTAATTTTCTGGCGCTTCGCGCAAGATTTTCGTCGGAATCAAAGAAATTCAATGATTTTTTTTCCAATGAAATTGTTTGACATTTTAGAATTTTCGAAAAATCGTTGCGCCAAAAGCGAATTTAAATTGAGGTAGACAATGCAAAACGTCGAAAAACGCTGTTTCGCTCGTGAAGGGCAAATTTTTGAACCTATTTCCGACTGTTTTTGGGAAGTTGGGGCGCCATACATGTGGGAGGGAAGATGGGGACTTCCCCACCCAAAGTTGGCCCTCTATCTTCCCCTTAGCCCGAAAATTTCTGGCCCCCCATTGCACAGCATGAGAATTCTGGGGGGGTTGAAAACCTAAAGTGCCTGTTTTGGGCTCAAAAATGGCCGGAATGCGTTAAAAAACATCGTTTTTTGGCGTTTCTGACGATACTCTATCCTTTTAGAGCATAAAATCATGAAAATAATTTCGAAAAAAGTCGAATAAATTGACCAATAAATCGCTTAAAACATGAATATATGGCGCGAAGCGCCGAAAATATAGCGATTTTGAGCAAATAGATAGCCAAAAACCCTTAGAAAGACACTTTTTCTACCAATTTTCAGGTAAGTTTAGGAAACTTTTGAAAAATCGCTAATTCAAGGGGGTGAAAAATTTTTTGCGGGGGGTGAAAAATGATTCTGCGGGGGGTGAAACCCCCCCCCCAAACCCCCCCAAAATCATGTATGCCCCCCACCCCCGATTTTTTTTAAAATTGATTTTTTGGCCGTTTTCAGGCGTTTTTTGGCCGTTTTTGGCCAAAAATTGGAGGTCATCTGCCCCCTTCCCCCTTCCCCCGAAATAGCTTGGGACCCCCTCCCAAAATTTCAAGCCATTGCATGTCTGGGTAACGCCACCTGCCCTCTCAGGAAAATCCTAGATCCGCCAATGGCGCTGGAGCATCTCGCCATTTTTACTGTCTGAAAGATAAATTATGGTATTCAAGTCACTTAGGCTTTTTTTAACGAATAAATACTGCTTTTAATTACTACATTAGTGTGAAGCACAAATATATTTTGGCTAACCTAAGATATAAAATCGATGCTGGAGCTCTTGAAGAAATGACACATCACCGGCGCGAGGCGCCGGAAAATTCCAAATTTTTATCCTTTAAGATCAATTTTACCCGTGAAAGCTGGTTAGGTAGTAGTCAGTAGACATGTGTTAACATAGTTTCCCAAGGTCGAAAGTTCAGAGGGGGTAAAATCCCGAAGTTTGGGACCACTGAATTTGGAGTTCTAGCCTTTTTTGCAGGTTAAATATGAAAAATGGTCAAGGCATTGTATATAAAACGTTTGATGCGGAAAATTGCGTTTTTTAGTACTTTTTATTCAATTCTGATCCGTTTCTTTACTTTTGTAAGTAGAAAATATTTTTTGTAAGTAAAAAATATTTGAATTCGTCAAAAATTCTGATTTTTCAGATCATTTCAACTTCATTCCAGGCATTTTATATTTAAGCAAAACAGGAATGTGCTAGTGTTGATAAAATTTTAACATCTTTGCTACTCCCGTTGTCAAAACTTATGCAAAAATGTTTGATGCTTAAAATCGTCTGACGGTAATTCGAGTTTTGGACCCTGAGGTAGGGGCAGGCCCGTAACCAGGATTTTGTTTCAGGGCGGGGGCGAAAATTTTTGATATCAGATATCTTAAAAACCATTAGGAGATGAGCGAAAGTAAAGACAGTTTTGAGTTTATCTCGGCGAGCTTTATATGATAATGAAAAAAAATTTCAAAAAACTTTTTAAAAAATTTTCACTTCATTTCATATTGATATACAGCAAATTTATCATTCAAGCTTATATCTCATCACTTAATCGATGAATTATTTCTTATCTCTTGCCTTTCTATTTAATCATTGTGCTTCACAGAGGAAAACAATATAGATGGTGAATGATTCGACGCGAAGCGCCGAAAAATTTTTTACATTTTCTACATGTCAAGCTCAAATTTGAGCGGTTTTGAGCGGGCTAGAAGACAAAAAACATATATAACCAATAAATAAAGTTCGAAGCTCTGGAAAAATTTTATGTTTCCCGTATCATAGCTCAAATTTGAGCAGTTTTCAGTGAGCTAGAAGGCAACAGCTATAGCTGATCAATGAATCTTGCGCACCGCGCCCTAAAAAATTGACATGCTCTCGGTGTCTAACTCAAGTTTAAGTGGTTTCTAGCGGTTTAGAAGACAACGTAAACAATAAATCTGGTGCGAAGCGCTGTTGAATTTTGAGTTTACTAGCTCAAAAGTACACTAAAAACCTGTTTTGGCGGTGCTTTAGACGCACATCGCCAATTTTCCATTTTCCCTTGGAGGACCCATGGGATAGAAAAATTTTTCTCAATTCAGGGGCCGCCCCCACCCCAAGTCCCGCTCCCTCTGTTTACGGGCCTGGGTAATTGTAATACCGTCCCTTACCCCCATCCCTAATGAGAATATGTGCGTGCTAATAAATGTATGCGCATACTTGGGCAATAGCCAAAGCTTTAGCCTGTCCAACTGCGAGCTATCAAATAGAGGTTGGTATCCTAGTTGGGCTGAAAATGGGCTAAAAAAGACAATTCTGTGCGATTTTCTACTATGTTCACAGTTTTTTAAAATCAACTTATTCAAATAGACTCTTAAGCCCATCCAGATTTTGTATCAGCCCACTCCATGAACAGGACGGGCTGGAATGGGCTGTTGCCTTGGTTTACGCATGATTATTCAATAAATCGCATCTAATAATAAATTCAAAAATATTGCGTTTACTGTTGCCGCCTAAGACGAGGAGTTGGTAATACCAGTCTGATAATACCAGTGCTTGTCATTTTTTATTGGTATACATTATGATTCTTTTACATGATGATTCATGCTAAGTGGATTAATTACTACTAACATATGTACATGTTTTCGTCGATTTATGATTTCTAGACCTCCGTCCATAATATATTTTTTCCATTCCATAACTCTTAATTCATAATTATGCATTCAATCGAGAACGCCTAAACAAAGTTAAAATACCTACTTAGTTCACATATTTTCAATTTCGTTTGACGAAAAATAATTTTGGCTTAGTAATACAATTTTAATTTATTTATCACTTTGAATTTTCAATATTAATGTATCATTTAACATTATACTTCTGGACCCGCACCCGATACTATTTGAAAGCCGGGTCCTGGTCCAACTTTATGGCTACAGTCGGGTACGGGTCCGGATCATTGTCTAAAATTTTAGCCGGGTACTCCGGCTAAACGGGTCCGGTACCCGGGCCGTTGTCACCCTAGTGTTTAGTATATACCGTTTTCTATCAAATCGTTAGGGTCCTCGTTTTCTTGCATTTTTATCTTAATAACGCTTTATGATATTTAATGCATTTTGATCACAAATTAAAAAAATAAACAATAAGTTCGCTGTGTGAATTAAACAGAGGATGTATGCCTTAATTTTAAATTAAAAAATGGAAGGAACTTGTAAATGTGATTTTAGTCAGATGTTGTATCTTGAACGAATAAGATGCCGTCTACGAGAATTAATTTTTTCTTTCCTTCTATGCTTGTTTTTTATTATTCTTTTTAATTATTTTGTATGTATTATATAGGTTTTTCTTGCGCTTATGCTCTCTTTGGGAATTTTATCATGCGTATAGCTTGTTTGTTTATTTAATTTGTGCAAAGTTCGCATTTTTCGACTCTTTCCTAAAATCAAAAGACTTTGGAACCCTTTGAATTGGATGGCTGCTTAACCACCGAAAAAATTTTCAACCATTTGCATCAGTGATCGTACGGGGTCAGATTTTCACCCCGGTCGTGGTCGGGGATGAAAAACATCGGTTTTTGGGGTCGAGGTCGGGGTCGGGGTTGAAGATTAACAGTCAACATTGCATGATTACATACCAATTTAAAACGGATAAAAACGATACCTTCACTTGTTTGTAGAGCAAACTAATAATGCTTGTTATGTTCAGTGTTTTTTTGTACAAAGTCCGTTTGTATATGTACAAAGATAGTTCCCAAAAGTCTTTGTACATTTTGTACATGCAAATTTTTGTGTACTATAATATAGTACAGTGGCGATTTTAGGGTGGTAAAACAGGATTTTCGATCTTTGGTAGTGTATTTTAGCTAATTTCTGGGTTTCTGACGACAAAAATTACTAAAAATTGTCTCAAAACGGCGCGAAGCGTTAAAAAATTTGACATTTTTCCATTGTAAATGCAAATTCTGCCATTTTGAAGATATATAGGACAAACAATTACTCATTTCGGCGCCGAACATGTTTTTACAGTTTTTGTCTTCATAAAAATCTTTGTGCGTTTTGTACACACAAATTTGTGGGTACTATAACGTGGTACAGTAGCGATTTTAGTGTTGCGAAACCAGACGAGTTTAACATTTTTATTATGCTCGTGGATGAATCATCCTTGTTTGGTGTTTGCCGAATTTATTTGCTATTTATACAATTCTCCTATGTATGTACCGAAAAATTAAATGCAATATTTCACCCCCGAAAGAGGTTCAACCCCGACTCGAAAAATCTTTTCCCCGGTCGGTGGTCGGGGTTTAGGCCGGGCTTTTTCGGGTTCGGGGTCCCCGATGCGATCACTGATTTGCATACGTACAACATCATAATAGGGGACAGGATAGAACCAAAATGCTTCCAAGACCCATTCTTGTTCTTTTTAAGTATGTACTATTAAAATGATAAGGAGTTTCGAAAAAATATGAAAACTTGATTAAATTGAGCAAAATTTACTCAAAAATGAGTAAATGGCGCGAAGCACCGAACATTTGACACTGTCGAGCCCAAAGATCGCTAAAAGCGCTTAAAACGGCTCCTTTTCTACGATTTTTATTAAAAAGCCATAAATACTTGGGGAAGGGATTATAAAGGAGGATGCATATACCCCATCGAAACTGGGCCGCTAATCGTTATCAGATAAATTTTAAAATTTGATAAACATTTTTGGAATAAAATTCTTTAAGTTTCCGTCTCGAAAAATTTGAAAATGTTTCCTGATTTTTTCAAGTTGAACATTGGAAAAAATTTGCAGTTTATATTATTCAAATTTTTGTAGGACTTTCGATAAATTTTTTATTTTATATTTTAAACTATTGTAGTAAACCTGGAGTCTGATAAAAATTAAGTTCCGAAATTGTATAACGAATTTCGTTAATAACGAATCGATTGAAATGCGATTCGTATTGCCGATTCCTGAAAAATCATTAATTTTTTACTTTCGTCGATTTATCATATTATCGGATGTGCGAAAAGCGGCAAATCATTTTATTTTCTGGAATTTTTGAATTTTCCAAATTTGCCTCCTTTTTTTGAATTTACTCTTACGTTTTATTTTATTCGTTTATTCCGAATTTTGTATCACGCAGCTGCTCGAAAGATGCGTTCTTGTCCTGGTGACGTCATTCCAAGAGCAAATTCTGGCCGAATTTCCGGCTCTGATAAAGAATGATGAAATTGAGAGTAAGCGGCTTGTACGTGTAGATGCTTAACAGATCCATCTGAAGGGAGTCGGCGGGAGAAAGTTTTTGAGTCAAACTAAACTGGAGAACTGTTTCACGTACTAAAATAGCGTGAAAACTATGCTAATTCGCTGCTTTTCAATTTCGAGCATTTTTGCACATTTATTTTGTCTTATTTCCACAAAAATTGTTCTTATTTTCCTATTCCGGGGGTCGTCTAGCACCTAACTTTGCTCGCTCCCCTCAGGCACGTCTGACAACACGAAAATTAAAAAAAGAACACTGATAAGTTGTAAATTTCGCGGATTTGCTACCTTATGCACAGTGGCGGATCTAGGATTTTCCTAACGGGGGGGGGGGCGGAACTCTGACTTGGGCGGAAAAATCAGTCGTTTTAACCCGAAAATCGCTAAAAATCGCTCAAAAATGCTTAATTTTGCGCACTATGTTGGGCCAATCCCTCCCCTATATCCGCCCTGCTTTATATACATATTTATTCGTTGTTTATTTATTTATTTATTTATTTATTTATTTATTTATTTATTTATTTGTTTTTAGAATTTTTTACCTTCCTTCGTTTATTCGCTCTTGACTCTTCAGGCTAACCTTGTGTTTTTTGAAGATGCATTTGTCGGAAACTTTGTGCTTTAAAGTAATTTTTCAATGTTTAAACTGAAGCGCGAGCGAAATTTCTTGATTGATTTGTTTATTTTGTGTTGGAAAAAGCAAAATTGAAGTTTAATCAATTAATTAACAGTTCGTCAATGTGCCTCAACATTCGATGTTTGAAGCCGTTCAGTTCTGTGATTCATCTATTGATTATTTTGATTAAAGTGGCCTAGTTTTTACTCCGTCTGTGATTCCTTTATATATATATTTCCTAATATATTTATCTGTTAATTTTATTCATTGTATTCTCATTTATTTATCTGTTCATTTGTTTGCTTGCGTGGGTGTTTTTTTAGGGAACTCCTGAAAAATAAATTACTAAAAAATGAAATGAAAAAAATAAAAATAAATTACTAAATTAATTAATAAAAAAATAAAAATAAATTAAAAATAAATTATTTTGGGCATAAAATCGACCCCTTTCAATTCTTTTCCAAAACTAAAAGTTTCACCTCGACCAGACATAGTCGTTCTTTTTAGGGGTAAATAACCGTCAACTTTTGGCCAAAAATAAATGACATAAAATCACCTAAAATTTGTCTGAAAACGCAATTTTTGCCAAAAGGATCGGTAAGGTATAAAAAATATCAGTCTTTTCGGAAGAAGTGGGGGATAGACAGTCGATTTTGTGAGGGAAGCCCCATCATCATCCTTTTACATGTGTGATCTTAAATAAGCGTGGTATATGCCCATCGTTTTAAGCAGTTACAGTATAACTTATGAATTTCAAGCTGCTTACAAAGTAAGTTATCATTCGAAGTTTCTAAAGATGGGTAGACAGGTAATTGTTTTGACAAAAATCTCATTAAAAAATGTTATCATAAAAAAATTTTCGATCAGGAAATGACTGACTGATGTAAAAATTCGCAAAATAGCTAAAATTTCCAACTAACTTCTCATAATCCATCCAGGCACGTAGCTGTGGGCGGGACTGGGGGGTCGGACCCTCCCAAAATTCAGAAAAGACCGGAAAAATAGTACTTTTTACACGTTATTTTGTGCTATTTTTGGCGTGGACCCCCCAAAATAGGAGGGCCAGCTACGTGCCTGAATCCATCTTCGGTTGGAGGATTTAAAAATTGAGTAATTTCAAAAAAATCTTCATCGAATGTTGAAAGGCAACTTGTTAGCCGAAAAAATGTCAAAAACGTTACGGTGCATGCTCTGCTGGAAGGCTTTATGCGGAAGTGGGTTGAGGAAGTTTCTAAAACTTATCCATATTTTAGATTAAAAATTTTATTGAATTTAAAAAAGTCGATTCAACGAATTCATTTACTCAAATTTTGTATTAAATTGAAAAATTATGTTCATTTTACTTAAACTTTGTCCGTTTTTTTCCGTTTTAATTTTCCATCTTCTCCCTATTATCTTCATCCACATTTTGTCCGTTTATTTCTATTATCATCTTTTGTTATTTTTGCGTTTGCAGTTTTATATTATTTTTTATATTATTTTTGTATTATAGATTTTTATATTATTTTTTTAATATTATTCTTTTATATTTACATTATTTTTTATTTTTTATATTTTTATATTAGATTTTTATACTATTTTTTATGTTTTTTTTTCGTGATACATTGAGTGTGTATTTCGCATTTTTGTCGTTCTATACTTTTTATCTTTTTATTTTATTTTGCATAGTTTCGTTATTTTTACTATTTCGTATTTTTAACGTTTTATTTCTCGAATTCAGGGTGAAGAATACGCCTAATTACCATCCAGAGATTCTTAGCGAATAAATTAAGAAAGTCCGCGAAACGGGATCTAAGGGATTGATATTGAGCGATTCAGATTATATCAGAAATATAAAATTTCAATCCGAAATTCAAAATCTGAATTTTAAAACTAAGTCTGATTTGAAAAATATTTCTAATATATAGGCTTTATTCGATTTTTATTTAGTTAAAATTTTTTTAATTTCAAATGCTTGTTATGCATACAATATGTTTCGGATTATTATTATTATTATTATTATTATTACAGAACTAAGGCTTATGTTTCGTTTGATCAATCGAACTCCCGACGGCATCGTTCTTATGCTTAAGCGCATGGAGGAGCATATACGCGGCCAAGGATTGGCGGATATGCTTCAAAATTCGAGTCACGTGACTACAGTAAGCCGCTTTTCGTTGATTTATACGTTTTCGTCCGCTTTGTGATAAATTTTGCGTTTTAGTCAACTTTTTTCTTTTAGAATTTCATTTCTTCGATTTTCTTTTTTCTTAATTTTTCTTAGTTTTCGGGCGTTTTTACGCCACAAATGCAAAATTTTACAGCGTTAAGCTCAAGAAGTGAGTGTTTTAGTCGCAAATGTAAAGTGGAACAGGATGTAAAATGCCTAGAGTCGGCGTAAGATTTAGAAAGATCATTTACTTTTAGTTTTGCGTATGTATGTGTCAATTTTGTATGCAGGTTAATTCGTTGCGGACCTCTTATATTTAAAAGAAGTGGATTAAAAAAATAGGAACGATGGGAAAATGCTGAAATCTAAAAACAAGAAAAATTTGTCGTCTTGATCTTGGTCAGAATTGATGAAAATCTATTGAGTTTTTTATTAATTTATTGTTTAATTTTTGTCGCGAAAATTCAGATTCGAATTTCGCAAATTCAATTGAAAATCTGTCACGAGGCAAGCTCTAATGTGATTTTTGTCGCCTTATTTCTGTGGGCCATGTACGTAATACATATACATAATATACACTTTTATATAGATATTTAGCGCTTTATTTGTATCTTTATTTTATTTTATTTCTATTCAATTTTTATTTAAATCGTTTTCTGTTTTACTTTACATTTTCCAATTCCCGGCATAAATCGCTAAGCCGTTCAGGTGTAGTATGGTACGCAACGCACCCCCTTTTTCATCCTGGTTTCCGCAAATAGACTTTTCTATTGCAATCCTAATTTAACCAATTTTTCACTAGTAAGCCTAATATTGCTCTCGTTTTACAAAAATCGCTTATACTGTAGATTTATTTGCCAAGTATAAATCTCCTTTTGTGATCAGAGCTCATTTTCGCTTATATCCCTAACGTTGTTTGTATTTGGCAAAGATTTTTCCCGATGTACAATGATTTTTGGGCAGTCAAAAACTGTAAAAAGGTGCGAAATTCACAATAATTTCAGCGCTTCGCGCCGATATCAATAATTATCCGTTCTATATGTCTTTGTATGCAATGGCATAACTTGCATTTGGAAAGAAGAATATCAAGTTTTTCCGCGCTTTGACCCGTTTGAAGGCAAATTTCAGTATTTTTGCCGTCAGAAACCCTAAAATTAGCTAAAAAGGTCGAAACGCTCTGTTCAACCACACTGAAAGCGCTATTGTTTTCCATATTATAGTACGCAAAAATTTACATGAACTAAATCCACAAAGACTTTTGGGGCCATTTTTGTGCATGTACAAAAGGACCTTGTACAAAAACCTCTGTATCGCATATTCTTTATTACTGTAAGCTTATTCGGAAGAGTATCGTATTAAGATTAAGTTCTCTCTTCATTATAAAAAATCTATTATATTTAGTCTAAAAATTTTTTGATTCGTTTCAACCACTGCTGAGCGTGAGGGGGGAAGGTATGCACCCCCTAGAAGGCGGAATACCCAGAAATTTTTTTTTGGTTTTTTCTCGCAATTTTTTGATAGAGTTTGTTGAGAAACGTTGAAAAATGGTGTTTTTTCGTCATATAACCATTTCTAAAACTATTTTTTTATCTTTGAAAAATCTTGCACCCCCCAGAATTTAGGTGCCGCCCGCGCATGTTTTCACCCGTAAAATTCAAATTTTTTTCCAAAAAGGATCCGGAAAAATACGTCGATAGACTATTGGCCATGTTTAGTCGTTTCAGTGAATTGGTCAAAAATGCCTTCTACGACGACCCTCGTTTTTTGACCTCCCGAGACAAGGCGTTCCAGGACGTTGTAAACGATACGACTATATTTAGATTACACTTAATGCCTGCTAAAGTAATCTCCGGGGACGATGCGGAGGATTCGACTACGCCGAGAAGGTGCGTACGCAATCTGCGCAAAGTTGTTTCTACCAAGGTCAACAAATTTTTCACCCTACATCCCTATTTTTTTGGTGAAAATTTGCATTTTTTTTACCATTTTTAGCTGTCTTTTTTGCAATTTTTTATCAAAAAATTTTAGTCATTTACCCCCCCCCTCCGCCCCCTCTCCCTGAAAATGGCCGGGACCTACAAACATAATTTGGAATCGT
Source organism: Mermis nigrescens (assembly GCA_036768485.1). Taxonomy (NCBI): domain Eukaryota; kingdom Metazoa; phylum Nematoda; class Enoplea; order Mermithida; family Mermithidae; genus Mermis; species Mermis nigrescens. Next base: position 351,492 of record JAVLUZ010000036.1, on the reverse strand, counting down.
TACATATGCATACACGATGACGTCAGTTAGGCTTACTCCCTTTTTCGAGAATTTTTATTTTCTAACCATTATGTCCGTAATTCTGAAAATTTTCAAGTTTTAGACTGGATTTTTGAATGTTCATTTATCTTATTTAATTTTTATTGTTTACGGCTGAATTTTTACTGGAAAAAATGCCTGGTTATCCCTCAAAATTAGAAAATGGCACTTTTTTGGACTCCACAATTGTAAAATAGTTAAACTACTATGTATGTATGTGCAGATATGTAGGTTGTTTACATCATCCTAAAGAAGGAAAAAGATTGAAATGGTCCATTAGTTTGCCCGTGACCCCGAAATTATTTTGGTCTTTATCATAGGCGAATATGAGTAATTTCCTTTTTTAACATTTTTTTTCTTATAATATTTTTTAATATTTTTAATTATAATATTTTTTCGTTTCCTTTCATTTCAAATTCCGCCGCTCGTTTATTCGGCTATTCGTTAGGGAAAACTTGCATCATAGGTAGCGCGTTAGCGCGTACCTATAATATACTTGGGTATCCCCAACATATGTTATACAAATGCATGAGAGGTACTTTATTTTGCCAGTGCAAACTAAAGGAATTTGTGGGTTCCTCATAGCCAAAAAATTTTGTGGAACAGATTCGCGTCCTTATTCCGTTGATGTGTGTGCTTGCCAATTTCAATTTCAACCGCCTCATAAATTTTAAGCCTCAAAGATAATGTTGTCTATAGATATATGTCTATACCTGGGCGTGTGGGTTTGGGGATATGCACCCCCCCCCCTTTGAAACCAAAAGACCCCTCCCCCCAGAATTCAATTTTTGACAATTTTTTTGGTTTTTTTCGCAATTTTTTAATGCCAATGGATAGTGCTCGATGAGAAACGTTGAAAAATTGTGTTTTTCGGCATACCACCATTCTTTAGGCCATTTTTGACCTTTGAAAAAATCTTGCACCCCCTAGAACTTCAATGTCGCCCACCTATGGTGCTGTCCTCTAAAAACCGAAGATCATTTGTATCCTAAATAACCCGCCCATTACCTTGACTTGCGTATGGCTTACACTATTCATCTTTTGCACGAACCTTGCTAAGCCTCTATATAATTGCAATAGAAAATTCAAGACGCAATGCAGCTTTGAGGAAAAAGAGTTTTCCCGAAAACGCACTAAAACGCTTAAATGTGGGTTTTTTAGGACCACGTGGGGGTTTTTTAAGTGACAAAACGGTTCCCGGGGGAATTTTTCTCAAAAATAACTTTACATTTTAGGAACACATACATACTTAGATTTGTTTACCACGCTCTTTGCTCTATTTATCGTCATAAGACTGATAAACTCGGATAAATGTTTGATTAGACTTGATAAAAAAAATTTTTGAAAAAAAGGGTTGCAATTTTTCAAAAATAAAGAGATAACGAAAGAAAATTGAACCAAAGTGAGTGGTGGAGTACCTGGCCGTGGTGTAGCCACAATAAGTAAGCCCAAAAGCCAGAGGCCGGAGGTTGTGTGCACACCTGGGCGTGAAGGGTTTGGGGGTATGCACCCCCCTAAAAACCAAAATACCCCCCAGAATTCAAGTTTTGAAATTTTTTTGTTTTTTTCGCAATTTAGGATACTAATAAATAGTACTCGATGAGAAACGTTGAAAATCGTGTTTTTTCGCCATACCACCATTTTTAAAGGCCATTTTTTTACCTTTGAAAAATCTTGCACCCTCCCCAGAATTTTGGTGCCGCCCACGTATGGTTGTTTATAAAGAGAAATTGCATGAAAAGTTGAAAGTGGATTGTTTTTAGAGGGCAGCACTATATACATGGTGGCCCATAAAAAAGGCTACATTTTTAATACGTCATAACTCGGCTGATGTGCAAATAAAATTTTAAGACCAGCTGCAGTGCTGGGTAAACAATAAACATGTCTTTATTTAATCAACGTTAAAAATTTGTGCTAGCTTTCAGCGGTACGTGCAATATGGCAATTTGTTTACACCTCACTGTTTAAACCCGGGGTTTCTGCATGGTAATACATAATTGCGTATGTCGTTATCCTTTTTTGACTTTTTAACGATATGTCGAGTCACAAAAATTAATTAACATATTTTTAAATCGTGCAAATTGATGGCAGGACCAATGACGCTCTCGGCGTTTAAACAATATTAAAGTAGGGTGTAAACGAATGGCCTTAGCGTCCGATGTGCCCGAAGCACTTTAACATGGCCGAAATTGACTTTTATCTATCGAATACAGCCAGTTTGAAAGTTTGAAGTTTACATGAGCCGAAGTTATGACCTGTAAAATCGGAATGCAGCCTTTTTCTATGGCAACCCTGTATATCGTTGTTTTTTTCCTTCCTTTGTGTGAAGAAAAAATTTTATTCTCGAGCGGAAATGCCGTTAAATTTGGGCAAAATTGTTAAAAATCGATATTTGTGTGAAACATCAGTGTCGAAATTCGAGTTTTATGCCCCAGGCCTCAAATCTTCGGACCAAAAATTTGTTTCTAAGGCTGATTTGCAGGTACTATGCTATTTTAAGCAAATATTGGATTTTTGACTATAAATGGTCGGCATCCGTTCTTAAATTTCAAACTGCTTTAAGATAAATTTTTACCTAGCTTTTTATCTCATTTTAAAGTTCTTTCTGCTAAAAATAGTAACTATTTAATCCCCTTCTCAACATTTTCGGCCGTTACAATTACTTAACCTTGCGCATATGTTTGAATCCGTCCCTAAATAGCGGATTTGATAGTTTTTTTATTGTTTATTGCATATGTTTGCTCGCAGCTCGTCGGAGGTAAAGTCGCCAAATTTTTCGTCCGGTTCAACCGAGTCTAAATGCCCCGAGTTATTAGCCAATTACTGTGATTTATTATTGCGCAAAAGTCAATTGTCGAAAAAGTTGAGTTGTGATGAAATTGATGCGAAAATACAAAATGTTGTAAGCTATTCTAAATCTTATTATATTATTTAATAATTAATTTATTGATTCTTTATCTTATTCCATTTATTTTTATTTAAATATTTTGGTAGGGGGGTTTGGGGGGTATGCAACCCCCGTCGATAAACTAAAGTACCCCCAGAAATAAATTTTTGAATTTTTTTTGGTTTTTTTGCAATTTTTTGATGCTAATGGATAGGGCTTGATGAGAAACCTTGAAAAATTGTGTTTTTTCACCATACCACCATTTTAAGGCTATTTTTCGAGCTTTAAAAAATATTGCACCTTCCCCCAGCATTTTGATGCCGCCCACCTACGTTAATCATGAATTAAGTGATGAAAATGTTGCTTGAAATTTTGGTCCCCGTCATATACGTGAATGTGTCAAAATTTAAAGCGTGTGTGATTCATTATTAATCAATTAAAATAATTTAATTAAGCTTTAATTGGTTTTGAGTCACAAAATTTTGTTGTTTTGTGTGAAATTTATATATTTTAAAATTTATTTTTCAAGCCCTTATTTGTGATGTAATTCGATAATTAATATTGAAAGAGTTTTATCCCGTTGAATTTTTTAGATAAATGTGTTTTTTTGAAATCTACATTTTCAGTTATTGGTGTTAAAATACGTTCAAAACAAAGACGTGTTTATGAAATATCACAAAATGCATTTGATCCGTCGCCTTATTTTCGACACTTCGGCCGATCAGGAAAAAGAAGAAGCCGTCGTCAATCGATTGAGAGTAATTAATTAATTGGATAATTAAGTAATTAGTCTAATTATTGATTGATTTAATTTCTACGAATCTCAGAAATAATTTCTTTTTTTAACCTTTTTAGGCATTTTTGACCTTTTTCACAAAGAATATAGATTCGGCTTGGTCCCTTCCAAAATATATGCAGGAACCGTGTCCTAATTTTTCAGCCGTTGCGCTTTTTGATTTAAGATTTTGTAGGTGATAAAATTGCAATACTGCTTATTTAGTTGATATTTAGCCGCTTTATTCATTTTTTGCTCCCGATTATTTCCCTTTACGTACTATATTTTTTGGGATCCTAATCGTGATTTTCGGAATTTATAATCTAATTAATATACTATATAATTTATAATTTATAATATAATTAATATAATTAATAATAATGTAATTTATAATTAATTAATTTAAAATTTTAAATAAATTAATTAATAATAATTTATATAATTAATTTATTTAAAATTTATAATCATAATAAATTTTTCCATTTTTTCGATATTTTCGTTTTTTTATATTCAAAATGTTTCATTACTAGAATTCTTGTCTACACTTGAATCATTTCTTCTCCGCTATGCAGATATCAAACACGTATTCGCAAAGATTAATTGATATAAAATTTTTTAAACTTAAAAGTTGCTCGTATGAATCGAAATTTAAAAAATATTAATTTGAAGAAAATTCGCAACCTTACGATTTCGTAAACGTGTAAACAGACAGATTGGGAAAAATAGAAAAAAGTAGATATTTTTTGAAAAAAATTTGGAAATACATGGGTATGCAAATTTTTGAATAAAAGTGTGCCTACTGACTGCGCTTATGCATATCATTTAAGAACAATTGGTTCTTCCGACTTTTTCATTGTTTACACTTTACACTATTTAAATTTGTAAACATTATTTTTGCCTTTAAATTTTACCTGTACATTAAGTTCTTTTCGCGTGACCTGTACAAAATTTTGCATATATATTAAATTTTCAATTTTTCTCTCCTTTTTACACCGATTTGAAAAAATAAATTCATATAATTTAGATTAAAAATCGAAAAAAAGGACCAGTTGTTCACTTACATATACAAAATTGCTTCTCTTTTGAGCGTTTTTCAGATAAATGATGAGGGAATATTTAAATTTTCTGCGAAAATTTATTCGAGAAAGCTTATTTTCGAATTGATTTGGAATTTTTTGAATATTTTCATATTAATTTGTATTTTTCATAAATTCTTGTGTTTCAATTTTTTTGCATTTTTTGGAAATTTTCTCGTTTTTTTACTTTTTTGAATATTATTAAAGTTTTTCTTGCTGTAGGAATGCGGCATGCCGGCCGATTACGTGGCTAAATTTTTTCGGATGTTGCAAGATATGGAGATAAATAAGGATCTAAATCGATTGTTCAGAGCCAGTTGCGACGTAAACAAAAATACGGCTGGTAACTTTGATTTTAGTGTACCTCATTTTTTCTAAATTTTTCATTTTCCCCAAAAAAAAAGTAATTTTTTTATTTTTTAAAATTTTCTTCAAATTTATTCAAAATTTGATAATTTGTTAGTTTTTTAATCAAAAGATTTTCTCAATATCAAAATTTTGAACGCCGGTGCTTGGTTGCCCAAATTAGCCGATAAATCGTCCATCAGTCTACCTCGTCAATTGGAAGACGTTTTGCCCGAGGTCGACGAATTTTACAGGAAGCAGCACAGCGGCCGACGATTACGGTAGGATTTTCCTTTTTATGCTAAAATTATGCTTATGTAGATAATTTCGTCTTACTGTAGTCCTCCGGGCATTCCCACGCGATCGATGTATCATTGGCTTACTGTAGCTTTCGAACCACCGCTCTATTTCATTGATTAATCATCGGGTTAGTACTGGCTTACTGTAGTCCCAGGAGGGGTAATGAATGACACGTTCGATCTACTAATGACCGGCTTACTGTAGTCGCAGGGGTACTAGTGAAATGTTTAGTCGATTAATTATCGGCTCGTCGTAGTCGTAGAGTCATTGAACGGCAAAAGTATCGCAATTATATTTAAATTTTCTAATAATTTTTCATATTGTCACTGATAATTTTTAAAATTTAAGCAGTGGTGCGGCTTAATCATTCGAATAAATGAATAAATTGAATAATTATTACTTATTGGACTAAACTTCGACAGGTGGCATCATCAGTGGTCCAACGGAATTTTAGTATTCAACAGTAGGCTGGGCAAATTTGAACTCGAAGTGACGGCCTATCAATTGGCCGTGTTATTTTGCTGGAATGACCGCAAAGACGATGACGTCATCATTTCGTACGAAAATATCCGTTCGACTACCGATTTGCCCGACTTTGAACTTCGTAAAACTTTATTCGTAAGTCTGACTACCGGACTCGTACTCTTTTCGAGCTCTTCATTCTAAGCAATGGAGTTTTGGCATTATGCCAAATTTTGGGTTCTCTTTTCACTGTTTATTATTAATCGTTTTATTGCTTATTTATTCATTTATTTCTTTTTATGCGTCGTTTCATTTTTTCCTTTTATTTTATATTTTTATGAAATAAAAATCATTATTTAATTTTGTAATAATTTTTATTTTATAAGATAATTTATTTACTTCTTGACCAAACAATTATTCTTTATCGTTTTTCCGGTTTTGTCGAATCGACTTTATTCTACTCTGACCTAAACGCCCTCGAATTTTTGATTTTCACTGCCTATTACGCACCTAAAATTTTGACGAGTTCAAACTGCCCTATTTGTTTCCCCGCCCTTGATTTCGTCCTTCCTTGTTTTTTTATAACTCATTGGATTTTTAATGCATTCCGTTGTTTTTGCTGAATTTCCGTGCATTTGAAACGTAAATTAGCATCTTAGTTCATTTCCAAGTCAATGGATTTCCATTCGTAGTCATTCTAATTTTCATTTTGTAATCTAATTTTCGATTGTGATAATTTTTTCAGCCCAAATTCCTTTGGTTTTTGCTACGTTTTATAATCATTCCCGATCAAATCAGCCGAATTTGGCTACCGATGTAGGCTGGTCTTAGTGTACTTTTTTATTTATTGTTCACGTTTTACTCGAGAGCTTGAATTTTCTCCTAATTTTGAAATTTATTCGTTTTTCGTCTTGTTTTTTTGAAATTTCTTCATTTTAGCCGAAATGGGCCTGGCAAAAAACTGATTTTTCGGCTAAAATTCGGCACTGTTTCGGCTTATATCCGTTTTAGACGCTAAAGGTAGACTAAATTTGACTTTGACCTACATTAAAACTCGAATTTTTATGCATAAATTACCATAAAGTTTTCATAAAAATTTTGTTGAAATATTTGAATATTTAATGTATAATTGAAAATTTCTGTTCAGTCGCTGATCGCCATTCCTAAACTCAAGCATCAATTGATATTGAGCGACTGCGATTCGAGAAATCCGAAAGATTTCACCGAAAATACTTTATTTTGGCCCAACGACGAATTCGTGTTAATTAAAAATAATAAAATTCAAAACAGAGGTCGATTGAACTTGATCGGTCGGCTTCAGATCACGCCTTTGGATCAGATCAATTTCGATCAACAACACGACGATATCATGCAATTGCGCGTGCTCAGAGTTCAAGTAGATTTTCACATTGGCAAATACTTAAAAATTTATAATTAATATTCAATTTTGCTCTTGCTCAGCTTATTTTGTGGTTAACCTATATATAAAAAATATATATATATATATATATATATATATATATATATATATATATATATATATATATATATATATATATATATATATATATATATATATATATATATATATATATATATATATATATATGTATATATATACTAGCAAGAAAAATGCTCCGATGAAACAAAAAAGATGAATATACTTGGAATTGTGGATTATTATGGATGTAAAAGGAGGGGACTAGGAAAAATCTACCTAAAGTCGGAAAATCTGCTAAAAATCACACTTTCTCTAAGCAGCGCAAAAAATCGATGTATATCCTGCGGCCAACAGATTAAAAGAAATATTCAACCATAACAATGATTGAAACAGCAGCACGTTAGCTATGCAGTAGCTATGGGAAATGATATTAAGTAAACTAACAGTCTTCCAAGCCAATTGAATGAAATAGCAAACATCGAAGACAATTGAAGACATGGTTGGTTAAATACAGTAGGAAACAGCGTAAGTTGACTATGAAACAGACTTAATGTAGATACACTAGCATGCCCGAAACGATTGTGTGCACTAATCAATCGGCTCCTGCTTTGCTTGCTATAATGCTCATAAAACAAAACAACTTTAAATACAATACCTCTTAGTTTTCTATCAATCAGGTGCCAGCAATTTAAAAAAGTAACCTTGATAGATTTCGTTTATACACTCTTATCTGAAACTTCGAACATTATTTAAAAAAGACAATTTTTTAGAGGCCGCAGAATATACATCGATTTTTTGCGTTGCTTAGAGAAAGTTTGATTTTTAGCAGATTTTCCGACTTTAGGTAGATTTTTCCTGGTCCCCTCCTTTTACATCCATAATAATCCACAATTCCAAGTATATTCATCTTTTTTGTTCCATCGGAGCATTTTTCTTTGCTAGTACACTACTTTTAATTAGCATGATTTCAGTACATCAGTCAGTAAACACAATCAGTAACATGCCACAATAATGACAACAGTCCAAGAACGCGGAAAACAATATTGTTCTTAACATCAGCATTATCCTTTTTAAACAAGACAACCTTATTGACACCATCCATTTTCAAATTAAAACTGCATTAAGTTATTTCTTCTTAATGTGCAGTTCACTTATAATCAAGCACAAAAATTTAACCAACGAATTCACATTGCAAATCCTCACTCAATCAATACACAAGCACAATGTGCTGTGACTTTTGAAATTGAAAACACCCAATTTTCAATTTTCAAATTGAAAATTGGATCAATTTTCAAATTGAAAATTGGTTGTTTGAATTTGCGATAAAGAAAATAATCAAAAGATAGTCACTTGGTTCATTTAAGCCGAGTAATAAAATAACGACCGTCCACCAATTCCAAACTAAACGCGACTAATCTGATCACTATGAAAAAGTTTTGAAAAAATGAGCTTGCTAAGCGAGAGTTGTAAACCAAGAGAAACTTAAAGTTAAAACCTACCATTAAATTATCAAGAGAATTATAAAAGATTTTAAACTTCAAGAAAATGGAAAAGGCGGGATGTTGGTAAATTAGAAGGCAAAGTTTTTCGGCAAAAATTCAAAAACTTCACGCAAATATCAAATGTAAGGAACACTAACGCTTTGATTTGGTAGTAAAATGAATTTGTGGTATAGACTACATATTAACAACAAATGAATAGTGCAAACTTTACACAACTACTAGGTGTAGAGAATACTAACAGTTTACGGCTTATTAATGTACATGATTACAATAAAGCTGCAAATCTTTGTCGACTTCTGTGCACAGTAGTGTGATTGCTGGTTCATTTTAAACCACTTTTGCAGGCAATTTACATCAATTAAACGATAGCTCTCCATGTGCAAGATTTTGTGAAAGATATTATAAACACGGCTAAGAAGGATTTAACTTTAATGCAACCCATTTAAGACAAAATTACATCTCTTCAATGATCTAAGGACACTTGAACATAATTTTTAAATCACTTCAGATTACTTTTGAAGGTAAACAAATTCACTTAATTGATGTCTCACATATGAATCCTTGAAAATTTCTTGACTTCAGTTACAAAGTCTCTGCAAGTCTATCGAATTAAGGTTAACACGTAACGTAAACTTTACAAAAACACATAGCGTAAAGAATATTTTAGTCGGATTCGTAATTTTGATATTGCTCCGATAGTTCTTTCAACATTTATGGAAAAATGAGTCTCCATAATGTTTTAAAGACAATAAACATTAGGTTTAAACCACTTTTGCAATACTGCTGAGTGTAAGCAAGCGCGCCCAACTGACGTATATATTTCATTCCCTGTAAATTTTTATACTCAGGAAAAATTTCGGTTTTTGCGATGCTCTAGAACAAAGGCTAACATGCAGTGTAAAAATTTACTCGGATATTATGATCAACATTCATGAAAAAATTATGTCTCTACAATGGTCTGAGGACATATAAACAATGAGTGTAAACTACTTTACATCACTGTTGGATGTAAACAAACGCGCCTACGTGACGTCTCACATTTGATCCTTTGAAAACTTCTAGACTCCAAGAAAAATTAGGTTTCTGGAATGCTCAAAAACGAAGATAAATACATATGTAGTGTAAACTTCATGTAAACACCTAGTGTAAAGAAGATTTTAGTCAGATTCGTAATTTTGATATTGTTCCGATATTACGATTAATATTTATGAAAAAATTAAGTCTACATAATGTTCTATGGGCAAACTAACAATTGGTGTAAACTACTTTACAACACCGTAGAGTGTAAACATATGCGCCAGACTGGCATATCAAATTTGATTCCTGGTCCATTTCTAGACTTGATAAACGTGTCCCTGACTCGTAACCGGAGAAGCAGGCAGAAAAAACAAGACAGAAACGCATTTTAAACTCCAAATTTTTGACTTTACACTCGCTAAATATTAATGTATAGACAATTTGCTTTGACATGCACCCGATATAAAGCACTTTATTTTTATTCTATTAGACTTATCCCGACTTCTGGACGGAGAAAGTGGCGAACAAAAACGCAACAAAAACGTATTTTCCATCATTTAGAACACTGTAAACTTTAAAATTCCGTACCGAACTCCCCATTGAGTTTAAAGAAATTCGGTTTGGTACAATTTGTAGCTTTTAAATCGTAGTACATTCCTGTGTGCCAAAATTCTGTTGCAAAAATTATTTGGTATGATTTATCAATCAAACTTCGGAAAAAACGTGTTTTTCGCCCATTTTTTACCTCTGATTTCGAACTTTACACCCCCATAAATAACTCAATATTGCGTTTTTTTAAATGCGGTTTGCTGCGATGTTTAGCCCCTGTGAGGCACTTTATTAATGCTGTCTTCGATTTGCACTGACTCATAAGCGGAAAAATTTGGCAGAGAAATCTTAGTTAAAATCCGTTTTTTACACCATCCACTAGAGTGTAAACTTTAAACCCCAGGATCTAACTCACCATAGAGCATAGAAGACTTTGCTTATATGCAGAATGTAGCCCTTGATCCGCTCTACATTTCTGTCAGAAAACATTTTAAAAACCTCATAACCGGAGTTAGTATCGGACATAGGAAGGTTGAAAACTCGACCATAAAGTGCTTTTTCACCCCCAGATTTTCGCACTCTTTACACTGCCGTTCGATAACTAATGCGAATTTCAAAAAACAAAAAAAGTGCCATCTGTAGAATTCATCCCTCTATTATCCTATCCTGTTCAATCCTTCGAGTCATCAATACTCAGTTGTCCACATGCCGCAGTAAAAGGTCCCAAAATTTGTCCTATGTTATAACGTTACACAAAAACTTTACACCTTCTTTACACAGTCAATTTCGAGTTTCAAGAAAAACAAAAAAACACGGGCAGCGAATTTTTTTATTATCTTTCTTTTAAAAAAAGCCGCACCTTCCAGAAGTGTCCCGTTATAGCTGTAGGGGGTGCACAGGTGTTGGGGGTACCCAAGTATATTATAGGTACGCGCTAACGCGCTACCTAAGATATATATATATATATATATATATATATATATATATATATATATATATATATATATTATATATATATATATATATATATATATATATATATATATATATATATATATATATATATATATATATATATATATATATATACATAGGTAGCGCGTTAGCGCGTACCTATAATATACTTGGGTACCCCCAACACCTGGGCACCCCCTACAGCTATAACGGGACACTTCTGGAAGGTGCGGTTTTTTTTAAAAGAAAGATAATAAAAAAATTCGCTGCCCGTGTTTTTTTGTTTTTCTTGAAACTCAAAATTGACTGTGTAAAGAAGGTGTAAAGTTTTTGTGTAACGTTATAACATAGGACAAATTTTGGGACCTTTTTACTGCGGCATGTGGACAACTGAGTATTGATGACTCGAAGGATTGAACAGAATAGGATAATAGAGGGATGAATTCTACAGATGACACTTTTTTTGTTTTTTGAAATTCGCATTATTTATCGAACGGCAGTGTAAACAGTGCGAAAATCTGGGGGTGAAAAAGCACTTTTTGGTCGAGTTTTCAACCTTCCTATGTCCGATACTAACTCCGGTTATGAGGTTTTTAAAATGTTTTCTGACAGAAATGTAGAGCGGATCAAGGGCTACATTCTGCATATAAGCAAAGTCTTGTATGCTCTATGGTGAGTTAGATCCTGGGGTTTAAAGTTTACACTCTAGTGGATGGTGTAAAAAAACGGATTTTAACTAAGATTTCTCTGCCAAATTTTTCCGCTTATGAGTCAGTGCAAATCGAAGACAGCATTAATAAAGTGCCTCACAGGGGCTAAACATCGCAGCAAACCGCATTTAAAAAAACGCAATATTGAGTTATTTATGGGGGTGTAAAGTTCGAAATCAGAGGTAAAAAATGGGCTAAAAAACACGTTTTTTCCGAAGTTTGATTGATAAATCATGCCAAATAATTTTTGCAACAGAATTTTGGCACACAGGAATGTACTACGATTTAAAAGCTACAAATTGTACCAAACCGAATTTCTTTAAACTCAATGGGGAGTTCGGTACGGAATTTTAAAGTTTACAGTGTTCTAAATGATGGAAAATACGTTTTTGTTGCGTTTTTTGTTCGCCACTTTCTCCGTCCAGAAGTCGGGATAAGTCTAATAGAATAAAAATAAAGTGCTTTATATCGGGTGCATGTCAAAGCAAATTGTCTATACATTAATATTTAGCGAGTGTAAAGTCAAAAATTTGGAGTTTTAAATGCGTTTCTGTCTTGTTTTTTCTGCCTGCTTCTCCGGTTACGAGTCAGGGACACGTTTATCAAGTCTAGAAATGGACCAGGAATCAAATTTGATATGCCAGTCTGGCGCATATGTTTACACTCTACGGTGTTGTAAAGTAGTTTACACCAATTGTTAGTTTGCCCATAGAACATTATGTAGACTTAATTTTTTCATAAATATTAATCGTAATATCGGAACAATATCAAAATTACGAATCTGACTAAAATCTTCTTTACACTAGGTGTTTACATGAAGTTTACACTACATATATATTTATCTTCGTTTTTGAGCATTCCTGAAACCTAATTTTTCTTGGAGCCTAGAAGTTTTCAAAGGATCAAATGTGAGACGTCACGTAGGCGCGTTTGTTTACATCCAACAGTGATGTAAAGTAGTTTACATTCATTGTTTATATGTCCTCAGACCATTGTAGAGACATAATTTTTTCATGAATGTTGATCATAATATCCGAGTAATTTTTGACACTGCATGTTAGCCTTTGTTCTAGAGCATTGCAAAAATCGAAATTTTTTCCTGAGATATAAAAATTTACAGGGAATGAAATATATACGTCAATTGGGCGCGCTTGCTTACACTCAGCAGTATTGCAAAGTGGTTTAAACCTAATGTTTATTGTCTTTAAAACATTATGGAGACTCATTTTTCCATAAATGTTGAAAGAAATATCGGAGCAATATCAAAATTACGAATCCGACTAAAATATTCTTTACGCTATGTGTTTGTGTAAAGTTTACGTTACGTGTTAACCCTAATTCGATAGACTTGCAGAGACTTTGTAACTGAAGTCAAGAAATTTTCAAGGATTCATATGTGAGACATCAATTAAGTGAGTTTGTTTACCCTCAAAAGTAATCTAAAGTGATTTAAAAATTATGTTCAAGTGTCCTTAGATCATTGAAGAGATGTAATTTTGTCTTAAATGGGTTGCATTAAAGTTAAATCTTTCTTAGCCGTGTTTATAATATGTTTCACAAAATCTTGCACATGGAGAGCTATCGTTTAATTGATGTAAATTGCCTGCAAAAGTGGTTTAAAATGAACCAGCAATCACACTACTGTGCACAGAAGTCGACAAAGATATACAGCTTTATTGTAATCATGTACATTAATAAGCCGTAAACTGTTAGTATTCTCTACACCTAGTAGTTGTGTAAAGTTTGCACTATTCATTTGTTGTTAATATGTAGTCTATACTACAAATTTATTTTACTACCAAATCAAAGCGTTAGTGTTCCTTACATTTGATATTTGCGTGAAGTTTTTGAATTTTTGCCGAAAATCTTTGCCTTCTAATTTACCAACATCCCGCCTTTTCCATTTTCTTGAAGTTTAAAATCTTTTATAATTCTCTCATAATTTAATGGTAGGTTTTAACTTTAAGTTTCTCTTGGTTTACAACTCTCGCTTAGCAAGCTCATTTTTCAAAACTTTTTCATAGTGATCAGATTAGTTGCGTTTAGTTTGGAATTGGTGGACGGTCGTTATTTTATTACTCGGCTTAAATAAACCAAGTGACTATCTTTTGATTATTTTCTTCATCGCAAATTCAAACACCCAATTTTCAATTTGAAAATTGACCCAATTTTCAATTTGAAAATTGATCTTCAATTTGAAAATTGAAAATTGGGTGTTTTCAATTTCAAAAGTCACAACACATTGTGCTTGTGTATTGATTGAGTGAGGATTTGCAATGTGAATTCGTTGGTTAAATTTTTGTGCTTGATTATAAGTGAACTGCACATTAAGAAGAAATAACTTAATGCAGTTTTAATTTGAAAATGGATGGTGTCAATAAGGTTGTCTTGTTTAAAAAGGATAATGCTGATGTTAAGAACAATATTGTTTTCCGCGTTCTTGGACTGTTGTCATTATTGTGGCATGTTACTGATTGTGTTTACTGACTGATGTACTGAAATCACGCTAATTAAAAGTAGTGTACTAGCAAAGAAAAATGCTCCGATGGAACAAAAAAGATGAATATACTTGGAATTGTGGATTATTATGGATGTAAAAGGAGGGGACTAGGAAAAATCTACCTAAAGTCGGAAAATCTGCTAAAAATCACACTTTCTCTAAGCAACGCAAAAAATCGATGTATATTCTGCGGCCTCTAAAAAAGTGTCTTTTTTAAATAATGTTCGAAGTTTCAGATAAGAGTGTATAAACGAAATCTATCAAGGTTACTTTTTTAAATTGCTGGCACCTGATTGATAGAAAACTAAGAGGTATTGTATTTAAAGTTGTTTTGTTTTATGAGCATTATAGCAAGCAAAGCAGGAGCCGATTGATTAGTGCACACAATCGTTTCGGGCATGCTAGTGTATCTACATTAAGTCTGTTTCAAGTCAACTTACGTGTTTCCTACTGTTTTTAACCAACCATGTCTTCAATTGTCTTCGATGTTTGCTATTTCATTCAATTGGCTTGGAAGACTGTTAGTTTACTTAATATCATTTCCCATAGCTACTGCATAGCTAACGTGCTGCTGTTTCAATCATTGTTATGGTTGAATATTTATTTTAATCTGTTGGCCGCAGAATATACATCGATTTTTTGCGTTGCTTAGAGAAAGTGTGATTTTTAGCAGATTTTCCGACTTTAGGTAGATTTTTCCTAGTCCCCTCCTTTTACATCCATAATAATCCACAATTCCAAGTATATTCATCTTTTTTGTTCCATCGGAGCATTTTTCTTTGCTATATATATATATATATATATATATATATATATATATATATATATATATATATATATATATATATATATATATATATATATATATATATATATATATATATATATATATATATATATATATATATATATATATATATATATATATATATATATATATATATATATATATATATATATATATATATATATATATATATAATATATATATATATATATATATATATATATATATATATATATATATATATATATATATATATACAGGGTGGGCCAAAAAAAGGCTATATTCCAATTCAACAGGTCACAACTTTAGCTGATGTGAAAAGACGTTAGAACTGGCAACATTAGATAGATCAAAGTGTCTTCTTCCGAATCGTGTAAAAAAGTTTGGCCAGAAATCAATGCTCCGAGCACTACGGCAATTAGTTTACACCCTACTTTAATATTGTTTAAAGGCCAATAGCGTCATTGGTCCTGACATCAATTTGCATCCTATTTTCACGATATCCTGATATTTTTGTACTCAGTACTAAGCGTATCTACTCTGAGGGTTTAAAAAATGTGCGACCTTATTTTTGTGAAGCTATTTATTGTCAAACAGGTCAAAAAGGATTCCTGCATACGCAGTAATGTGATACCATGCGGAAACTCTGAGCTTAGAACAATATCAAAGTGAGGTGTAAACAAATAGCCGTAGTGCACGAAACGCTGGCAGCAAGCCAAAAGTTTTTATACGATTCGAAAGAAGACACTTTTATCTATCTAACGTTGCTAGTTCTAACGTCTCATGTTCACATTAGCCGAAGTTAAGTACTGTTGAATCGGAATGTAGCCTTTTTTTTGGCCCACCCTGTATATATTTTTTTTCAATTTTTTTATTAATTTTCAGCTCGTAATTTATTTTTTATTATTTTTAACTTCTAATTGAATAAATTCTAAAACGTCAAAAAGTTCGGAAAGCACCATTTTTCGACGTTTCTCATCGAGTTGTATGCGGAAAATACTGCTAACAGATATAATTCTGGGGGCTAGCCAGAACACCAGATCCGCGACTCTTTGTGTAAATATTCCATATTTATCGAAGTACCAGGGCCGTATTTAAGAGAGCAGGGGCGGCACAGCCCACCCCTTGATCTGAAAAATGTTTTTGAGAAGATAGTGCACAGAAAGATAGGAAAAATCACATGTCCTTGTCGTACAATCTTGAAATTTCCGATGCTTCTTGTCGGATTTGAAGTATTTTCAATAATTTAAGCTCAAGCACGACTAAATAATGACACTTTTATAGGCCTTTGAATAAAAAAATTCTTTTGAAGGAAAAACTCGAATTTTATGATCTTAAAAGATAGAGCCCATACCTGGGCGTGGGGGTATGCACCCCCGAGAAACCAAAATACCCCCCAGAAATCAAAATACCCCCCCGAGATTTCAATTCTTGAAAATTTTTTTTCGTTTTTTCCGCAATAGTTTTGCTGCCAATGGATAGTGCTCGATGAGAAACGTTGAAAAATGGTGTTTTTTCGCCATAAAACCACTTTTAAGGCGATTTTTTGACCTTGGAAGAAATCTTGTCCCCCCAGTTCTTTGGTGCCACCCACCTATGATAGAGCCTGTAGATAAATTTGATTTTCGAGAGCTATCCTGATAAATTTTCCGAGATGTTAGACCAATTTATGTTGGGTAACGCCCGCCCGCCCCCTCTTCGGTTGGCCTAATCCTGGATACGGGCCTTCATAGTACAGTAATAAATAGCTTATGTTAATATTTGTTCGCCACCCTACTTGAAGGAAACTCGATGCGAGTTTAAATATAAATTCCAAATTTCTTTTAATCTGTTGACTCGTTGTTGCGAATCAAATTGAAATGCGAGGCCGATGTCAGCTTTTTATTAACTAATTACCTCCGTTGAATGAATAAAGCAAAATAATTTCGAAATCTCAACAAGTACAAACCTGTAAAACATACGTGGGCAGCAACAAAATTCTTGGGAGGGGGGGGGTGCAAGATTTTTCCAAGGTCAAAAAAAATGGTGGTATGGCGAAAAAACACCATTTTTCAACGTTTCTCATCGAGCACTATTCATTGGCATCAAAAAATTGCGGAAATTGAACAAAAAAAATTCAAAAATTGAATTCTGGGGAGTATTTCGGTTTCCCGGGGGTGTCGTACCCCCAAGCCCCCACGCCCAGATGTGTGTAAAAAGTTAAACGAATAAATTGAATGATCGGAATGGATAAAGATGTCATAAATAAGCTAAGCTGAAAACGAAAGGTTAAAAAAAAAGATTCAATAAAAATAAGAATACAGACGGTCGAGTAGAAATCGAAATAAATTTGGAAATGCGGTAAAATGATAATAAATTTGAATTTGATCGAAGTGATTACTGTAGGCTGTCATAGTTCAAAGTGAGGTTCTGAAAAATTCACAAAAATCAATCGTTTTTTTTTCAGAAATTCTCCAGATTCTTAAAATTCTAATGTTCTCATGCATTGAATTTTATACTATATCATCCATCGCATTATCAGCACTACCAAAGGCGCTTTGGTAGCACTTTTGAGGAAATTAGGTAAAACGGTCGCTTAAGTAAGTTTAAGTGTAAAATTGTCAAAAGAGCAAAGCAGAATAGTGTAAAGTACGCTCACAGGTATTGTAAAGCTCACTTCGTTTTCCTTAAACCATCAATTTTGTTCCGTTGCGATGTTAGACTAGATTTTTTATTACTCGAATTGAATTCGATACCCAACTCGGATTTTATGCGCTTTTTTAAATGGTAAACAGGAAGCGATCGTAAAAATAATGAAAATGCGCCAGCGTCTGTCGAACGCTTGTTTACACGCCGAATTAGTCGACATGCTAAAACCTTTATTTTTTCCTGCCAAAAAATTGATCAAAGAACAAATCGAATGGCTGATCGAAAATCGATACATGACGCGCGATGCGCAGGATATCAACGTTTTTGTTTACGTCGCTTGATTTTTTTACTTACTGTACATATCTATTATTTTGAATCTTTCCTAGCGGCGATGCGTCCCAAACTTTCCATGAATCGCCTTAAAGTTTGATGAAAATAAACGGCGCAAATTCATTTTAAAAACTAATTGATCTGTGGAAAGTGCCATTTTAGCTGTCTTATGAATAATTCAAGCACACAGATTTAAATAGTTTACGCCTTATTGCTTAGCTGTTCAGCCGACCGACCATAATGTGGGCAGCATTAAAATTGTGGGATAAAAGAATTTTAAAGATCAAAAAATGGTCTTAAAACGGTGGTATAGCGAGAAAACACCACTTTTCGACGTTTCTCCTCGAGTACTATCCATTGGCATCAGAAAGATTGTGAAAAAAAGGAAAAAGATTTTCAAAAATTGAATTCTGAGGTGGTACTTTGATTTCTGGGGGGTATTCAACCTTTTGGGGGTGCATACCCCACCCCACGCCTAAGTGTGATTCACCTTCTTCCCGAAAAATTGGCGAATTGTTTGACAGTTCCCAAAAATTTGTAGAAAGGATGCCTTTTTAAAGCTTTTAGGCATAGGTGGGCGGCACCTAAGTTTTGGGGGAGGGGTGCAAGATTTTTTCAAAGGTCGAAAAATGGCCTTAAAAATGGTGGTATGTCGAAAAAATACCATTTTTTAACGTTTCTTATCGATCGCTATCCATTTACATCAAAAAATTGCGAAAAAAAACCAAAAAAAAATTTAAAAAATTGAATTCTGGGTAGGATATTTTGATTTCTGGGGGGCGTATTTTGGGTTCTCGAAGGGGTGGAGTGCATACCCCCGAACCCCCCCCCCCTACGTCCAGGTATGCCTTTAGCTATCTATTTACTCAAAAGTGCCAATTTTTTGGCGCTTGGTGCCATTATACTCATGTTTTAATTTTGTTCAATTTGTTCCGACTTTTGATTTTTCGAATTTTTTTATCTTTTTATTCTTTAGAAAGATAGAGCATCGTCAGAATCGCTGAAAACTGATGTTTTTGACGCATACTTGTCATTTTTGGACCCGAAAAAGGCACTTTATAATTTCACCCCTTCCCCCTCCCCCCTCAGAATTTCCATGCTGTGCATGTATGGCACTATCCATATGCATCAGAAAATCAAGAAAAAACGGAGAAAAATTTCAAAATTCAATTCTGATTCGGCCTTCGGGGTTGCACACCATACATGGGCAGCACCAAAATTCTGGGGGTTGCAAGATTTTTCAAAGGTCAAAAAATGGTCTTAGAAATGTGGTATGGTGAAAAAACACCATTTTTCAATATTATCCATTGAGCACTATCCATTAACATCAAAAAATTGCGGAAAAAAATTTCAAAAATTGAATTCTGAGGGTATAATTGTCGTGAAAGTCTGACAGCGTCGTAATAAGCAGATCTTTTTAATGTATTCGAACAATTTTCATCGTTCTTGTAGGCGTTCACATAGCTCATTGTTGTGCATGCATTTTTCGCTTTAAATTATGTGCATATCTATTTACGTGAACCTTAATTTGCTTGCATACTCGATATAGTGAAGTCTACGAAGTAAAATGTGTTATCTGTCGGCTTATTGTCCGGAAAATTCTCAAAATTTATGCCCAAGCTAATCTGAAACAGACTATAGTCTGTTTCACACAACTTCAGTCATAGATTTCAAAACTATCTCCTTACAATAAGCTGACAGATTGCGACTATAGCATTGATCTGATATATAGTTATCGTAACCCTCGGCTTACTGTCGATGAAAATTCCTAGAATTTATGCACGAAGTTATGTGAAACAGACTGTAGGTATTGCATGCTTTCTGCTTGCATTGTTCGGTAGAGCGCATACATAGTCATTGGGCCCCAACCAAAATTTCAGGTACCCTCTAAGTCCTCGAAAGTATTCAACTTTATCGTAATTTTTTATGCCAGTGGCAAGAAGTCGATGAGAAATGACCAAAAATTATGTTACACTTCGCCACAGCATCAATTTTTTTAATCCTTCTAGGCTTTTGAAAATTTGTGCACTCAGCCCAGCCCCTGAAATTTATAGTCTGTTTCACATAACTTCGTGCATAAATTCTGATGAATTTTCGTCGACAATAGGCCGAGGGTTACGATATTTATCTGATCAATGCTATAATCGCAATCTATTAGCTTATTGCCGTAGATGGTTTTAAAATTTATGACCGAAATTGTGTGAAACAGACTATAGGTCCTCTCCTGCCGCCCATGCGTTGCTAACTGTCAGCTGTCTGCTTGAAACAGCTTGCTTTACGCACTTGGGGGTCTAGCTACCATACGTAGGCAGCAAGAAAATTCTGGGGGGTGCAAGATTTTTCAAAGGTCAAAAATGGCCTTAAAAATGGTGGTATGCACACCTGGGCGTGGGGGTTTGGGGGGGGGTATGCACCCCCAGAAACCATAATACCCCCCCCCCAGAAATCAAAATACCCCCCCAGAATTCAATTTTTGAAAATTTTTTTCGTTTTTTTCGCAATTTTTTGATGCCAATCGATAGTGCTTGATGAGAAACGTCGAAAAATGGTGTTTTTATCGCCATACCACCATTTTTAAGGCCATATTTCGACCTTCAAAAAAATCTTGCACCCCCCCCCCCAGAATTTTCTTGCTGCCCACGTATGGTGGTATGGCGTAAAAAACACCATTTTTCGACGTTTCTCATCATGCACTATGGCACCAAAATTGCGAAAAAAAATCAAAAATTGAATTCTAGAGGGTATTTAGATTTCTGGGGGTATTTTGGTTTCTGTGGGGCGTGCATACCCCCCACGCCCAGGTGTGCTAGCTACCCCTAGAATTTGAAAGCAGGAAATTTCCTGTCGAAGATGGATGAAGATTGAAATTTTTCTCGGAGAAAGCTTCAAATTGACCAGAAACTGTAATAAATAGCGTCAGTTTTATTTCGTTATGAGTGACGATGCTATAAAAACGCGAAAAAAGTCGACTTGAATAGAAGGCGCAAACTTTACAATGCAGATTTTAGTATTACAGGATAGTACCTCACAATCGGTTTTCGCATCACCTTGCGCAGTTTTATTTCAAGAATTTTTTACCAATGTAAACTGACAGCTGAAAGTCATAATTAAAGGCGCATGTGAAATAGGCTACAAGTTACACCGTACATGCATACATATATATATATATATATATATATATATATATATATATATATATATATATATATATATATATATAAGGTAGCGCGTTAGCGCGTACCTATAATATACTTGGGTACCCCTAACACCTGTGCACCCCCTACAGCTATAACGGGACACTTCTGGAAGGTGCGGTTTTTTTAAAAGGAAGATAATAAAAAAATTCGCTGCCCGTGTTTTTTTGTTTTTCTTGAAACTCAAAACTGACTGTGTAAAGAAGGTGTAAAGTTTTTGTGTAACGTTATAACATAGGACAAATTTTGGGACCTTTTTACTGCGGCATGTGGACAACTGAGTATTGATGACTTGAAGAATTGAACAGCATAGGATAATAGAGGGATGAATTCTACAGATGGCACTTTTTTTGTTTTTTGAAATTCGCATTAGTTATCGAATGGCAGTGTAAAGAGTGCGAAAATCTGGGGGTGAAAAAGCACTTTTTGGTCGAGTTTTCAACCTGCTTATGTCCGATACTAACTCCGGTTATTAGTTTTTTAAAATGTTTTCTGACAGAAATGTAGAGCGGATCAAGGGCTACATTCTGCATATAAGCAAAGTCTTATATGCTCTATGGTGAGTTAGATCCTGGGGTTTAAAGTTTACACTCTAGTGGATGGTGTAAAAAAACGGATTTTAACTAAGATTTCTCTGCCAAATTTTCCCGCTTATGAGTCAGGGTGAATTGAATACAGCAGTAATAAAGTGCCTCTCAGGGGCTACACATCGCAGCAAACCGCATTTAAAAAAACGCAATATTGAGTTATTTATGGGGGTGTAAAGTTCGAAATCAGAGGTAAAAAATGGGCGAAAAAACACGTTTTTTCCGAATTTTGATTAATAAATCATACCAAATAATTTTTGCAAGAGAATTTTGGCACACAGGAATGTACTACGATTTAAAAGCTACAAATTGTACCAAACCGAATTTCTTTAAACTCAATGGGGAGTTCGGTACGGAATTTTAAAGTTTACAGTGTTCTAAATGATGGAAAATACGTTTTTGTTGCTTTTTTGTTCGCCACTTTCTCCGTCCAGAAGTCGGGATAAGTCCAATAGAATAAAAATAAAGTGCTTTATATCGGGTGCATGTCAAAGCAAATTGTGTATACATTAATATTTAGCGAGTGTAATGTCAAAAATTTGGTGTTTAAAATGCGTTTTTGTCTTGTTTTTTCTGCCTGCTTCTCCGGTTATGAGTCAGGGACACGATTATCAAGTCTAGAAATGGACCAGGAACCAAATTTGATATGCCAGTCTGGCGCGTATGTTTACACTCTACAGTGTTGTACAGTGGTTTACACCTATTGTTAGTTTGCCCATAGAACATTATGGAGACTTAATCTTTTTCATAAATATTAATCGTAATATCGGAACAATATCAAAATTACGAATCTGACCAAAATCTTCTATACACTAGGTGTTTACATGAAGTTTACACTACAAATGTATTTATCTTCGTTTTTGAGCATTCCAGAAACCTAATTTTTTCCTGGAGTCTAGAAATTTTCAAAGAATCAAATGTGAGACGTCACGTAGGCGCGTTTGTTTACATCCAACAGTGATGTAAAGTAGTTTACACTCATTGTTTATTTGTCCTCAGACCATTGTAGACATGCAATTTTTTCATAAATGTTGATAATAATATCCGAGTAATATCAGATTTACAAATCGGAATAAAGTCCTCTTTACACTGAGGCGGTTGTGTAAAGTTTACACTGCTAATTAATCTTCGTTCTAGAGCTTTGCGAAAACCTGAATTTTTTTGCCGAAATCTGAAAATTTACATGGAATCAAATAAGGGACGTCAGCTGGGCGCGTTTGTTTACACTCAACAGTGATGTAAAGTGGTTTATCTTCGTTCTAGAGCTTTGCAAAAACCTAAATTTTTTGCCGAAATCTGAAAATTTACATGGAATCAAATAAGGGACGTCAGCTGGGCGCGTTTGTTTACACTCAACAGTGATGTAAAGTGGTTTACATCTGTGTCTATTTGTCATTAAATCGTTATGGAGACATAATTTTTTCATGAATGTTGATCGTAATATCCGAGTAATATCGAATTTACAAATCCGACTAAAATCTTCTTTACACTCGTTGCTAGTGTAAAGTTTACACTATATAATAAGCTTCATTCTAGAGCCTCACGGTAACTTATTTTTTCCCTAAAGTCGTAAAATATATATGGAAACAGATGTGATACGTCTGCTAGGGGCGCATGAAGAGTAGTGTAAAGTGATTAACACCTAATGTTAATTTGTTCTTAGAACATTATAGAGGTTTCATTTCTTAATAAATGCTGATCGTTATATCAGAGCAATATCGAAATTATTAATCCCACTAAAATTCTTTACACTCTTGTGTAAAGTTTAAAATGTAAATTAAGTTTAGCTCTAGAAAGTTTTGGAAGCATATTTCTTTACAGGATGTTCTACGTAACATAAGAATTACTAATCAGAATGTTTGTTTCTTCTACAACTAGTAGCTTTGTAAAGTTTAAACCATTCAATTATTAGAAGAACCGCACAGTAAATGGAATCTAGTATTGTATTTCCAAATCTTGCTAATTAAAAGTAGGGTACTAGCAAAGAAAAATGCTCGGATGGAACAAAAAAGGGGAATATACTTGGGATTGTGAATTATCGAGGATGTAAAAGGAGGGGACTAGGAATCTCCCTATGTTATATGCCAAAAATCGCAAAATATGTTAAAAATCAGACTTTCTCTAAACAATGCAAAAAATCGAAGTATATTCTGCGGCCTTTGAAAAATGTAAAAGTTTAGTAAACAATTGTTGTAGACATGTGTAAAAGAGTATCTACATAAGGTCTGTTGCACGTCAGCTTCCGTGTTTCCTACTGCTTTGAACCAACAATATCATCGATTGTCTTGAATGCATCGATATGTACTATTTCATTCAATTCGCTTAGCTACTGCATTGCTAATTCGCTGCTTTTTTCAATCAATTTTTTGGTAATTTGAATATTGCTTGCACTTTGACACTTAGAATGGCTGTATCTGCTAAGTGACATGCTTAGTAATAATGAAATACGAACAACTTAATTATGATTTGTTAACAGCATTTCACTTTCAGTCACATTATTAAGCAACTCAAAGTTGAATGAAGTCTGCAAAAAGTTGCATTACGTAATATGCTTTTAAGATATTATGTCAATCAGAGAAAATTATTTTAAAATAATACGTTTTTTCAGAGACCGCAGAATATACTTCGATTTTTTGCATTGTTTAGAGAAAGTCTGATTTTTAACATATTTTGCGATTTTTGGCATATAACATAGGGAGATTCCTAGTCCCCTCCTTTTACATC
This sequence comes from Mermis nigrescens, assembly GCA_036768485.1. Lineage (NCBI taxonomy): Eukaryota > Metazoa > Nematoda > Enoplea > Mermithida > Mermithidae > Mermis > Mermis nigrescens. The sequence goes on along the minus strand of JAVLUZ010000036.1, from coordinate 326,685 downwards.
CTCGATAATTCACAATCCCAAGTATATTCCCCTTTTTTGTTCCATCGGAGCATTTTTCTTGCTAATATATATATATATATATATATATATATATATATATATATATATATATATATATATATATATATATATATATATATATATATATATATATATATATATATATATATATATATATATATATATATATACTACCAAGATCTATGAATACGACAATAGGCCTATGGGCAAAAGCTTACGGTAAAGGTATGTACAAACGAGACAGGCACAAATATGAGACACGCATATGATCTTTTAACACACGTAAGATATGATAACACACATATCAATGCGTACTCAAGTCGCATTAAGCCCGAGTGCCCATTTTCCTATCCCGGATTTTGATTGAAAATATGTGTGGGAATGGAATGAAAAATATGATAATTTTTAGGGGAAGGTGGTCCCGGGCGACTCACTTAAGCGTTGCGCTTAACGGTCGTATACGTGCGTATGGAGATTGAGCACAAGAATGCACATCTGGGGCAATCAATCGGTTTTTTTTCATCTGTTTCAAAAAACCCAAACTGATTTTTTTTCCAAAAATTTTTTCAGTGTAAAGTTTACAAACATAAGTTTGGCACATACAAACTTACTATCAATCAAAGGGCTACAAACTGGCCCAAACCGAATTTATTTACACTCAATGGGGCGTTAGGTTCAGATTTTTTTAAGTTTACAATTTGGTGGACAGTTAAAAATACGTGTTTGTGCATATTTTTGTTCGCCACTTTCTCTGTTTAGAAGTCGGGAGAGGTCGAATAGGGTAAAAATAAAGTACTTTCTAAGGGGTGGCGAAGCAAAAATATGGACAAACACGTATTTTTCACTGTCCACCACATTGTAAACTTTAAAAATCTAAATCGAACGCCCCATTGAGTGTAAATAAATTCGGTTTGGGCCAGTTTGTAGCCCTTTGATTGTAGTACGTTTGTATGTGCAAAACTTATGTTCCGCAAAATATTTGATATGATTTACCAATTAAATACGAAAAAACCTGTTTTTTTGCCCATTTTACACCTCAGATTTCGGACTTTACACCCCCATAAACAACTCAATATTACGTTTTTTTGAACGCGGTTTGCTTTGACGTGTAGCCCTTAAAAGTTACTTTATTTTTATTTATTTAAATTATCTTAATTCATAACCGAAAAAGTTGGCTTAGAAATCTTTGACAGAATCTGTTTTTTTACTCATCCACTAGAGTGTAAAGTTTAAACCCCTGGTACTGTGTATTGATTGTAGAAAAGTTTGAAGGTCAGATTCGTTATTCTGACCTCACAGAGAACATTTAAAAAAAATTCATCATCCACGACGCTCTGGGCGGAAAAAATTTTTTCAGTGTAAAGTTTACACCTGCACTAATAACGCAATATTGATTGTAAAGAAACAAAATAAATTTTGACGTGTAGCGCTTAAGACGAGGCAGATTTTAAAGGTAGTTACCACGTTCTTTCTACTAAGTGGAGAATATGGCAGAGAAAAAATATTTTTTTGTCTCAGACTCTTTACAATAAACCGCCTCTAAATTCGAAAATATTACTTTTTAAGAAAAAAAATAAAAGTTTCCCCTAGATTTTATAACCGTCTACCTTTTGAAACCAATCAGACTGCATAGAATGTAAAACTGAGTTAGATATGCTCGGCCACACGAAAACTGTAAAAAACCGTCTAGTTTACACTCCTGTGCAACAACCAATGAGTGTAAAGAAATTTTAAGACCAGATTCGTAACCTACTAATTAGGGAAAACATTTTTAAAAAAAATTCATCATCCACGACGCTATGGGCGGAAAAAATTTTTCAGTGTAAAGTTTACACTTGCACTAATAACGCAATATTGATTGTAAAGAAACAAATAAAATTTTGACGTGTAGCGCTTAAGACGAGGCACATTTTAAAGGTAGTTACCACGTTCTGTCTACCAAGTGGAGAATATGGCAGGGAAAAAATATTTTTTTGTCCCAGCCTCTTTACAATAAACCGCCTCTAAATTCGAAAATATTACTTTTTAAGAAAAATTAAAAAAGTCTCTCCTAGATTTTTTAACCGTCTACCTTTTGAAACCAATCAGACTGCATAGAATGTAAAACTGAGTTAGATATGCTCTTGCACACGAAAACTGTAAAAAACCGTCTAGTTTACACTCCTGTGCAACAACCAATGAGTGTAAAGAAATTTTAAGACCAGATTCGTAACCTACTAATTAGGGAAAACATTTTTAAAAAAATTGGCCCTCCGCAAATTATTTGAATTTTTGGTGTAAACTTTACATACTCACGACGCGCTCGGTATTGAGTGTAAACAAGAAAAAAATGGGGGCACTAAGTTTTTTTATTATCTACCTTTTAAAAAAACCGCACCTCTCAGATGTGTGCCGTTATAGCTGTGAGGGGGGGACATATGTTGGGGGTACCCAAGTATATTATAGGTACGCGCTGACGCGCTACCTGATATATATGCGAGCGAACACACTAAATTACAAGACGCAGATCTAAATCTTAGTTTTAAATAACCATGCGTTTTCCCTTTTAGACAGTTTGTTGCGAAATTTTCCAGTAAGTGTTATTTCACGAAACCTGTGCTTGGTTCATAACTTTCGAGTCGAATACAAAAGCGGTTTAAATTGAAGCAGCAATAAAGATACTGCGCTTGGCAATTGATAAGCGCATGAAATTATTTAACTACGGATAAAACTGTTTTACTGTAGACTGCATAGAAACCACTTATGTACCTATAGAGCACTGAACATTGATTTCCATGCACCGGGTTCCGTGAAATAGATTGAAGGCAACTTACAATCACACGTGGACGTGGGAGTATGCACCCCCCAAAGGCCGAATACCCCTCCACCAGAATTCAATTTTTGAAAATTCCTTCCGTTTTTTTCCACAATTTTTTGATGCCAATAGATAGTACTCGATGAAAAACGTTGAAAAATCGTGTTTTTCGCCATACCACAATTTTAAGACCATTATTTGACCTTTGAAAAATCTTGCACCCCCAGAATTTTGGTGCTGCCCACCTATGCTTACAATGATATTTATTTCGCACAATAGAACTTCATTCGTCTGTTGATTGATAGTTATTACACGGAAGCACCGCTACGCTTCCTTCGGTTCAAACTATTTTTTAATCAATTTACATCGATTAAATTATCGTTCGCGCAAAATTAATGTTTACGACAAGTGACTCATAGACAGGGTGCGCAGGATTATTTGAAACAGATTATGTACATACATCCACCGTAATGAAATGTACATACGCGTAGCTATATAAGTTATAAGAAGCAAAGTTAAACAATAAATTCGACAACCTTTACGCGATTGTGAGCAAAAACGCAACAGGCGACAGGACCAAACGACGAATGAAAAAATGTTACAATACAACCGGAAGTCGAGAAAAAGCTACCTACGCTACGTTTTTTTAAATGATTCATTTTATCATTATAAAATCATGAGCAATCGAATTCTACTGAGAGCTAAAGCTATGAAGCTTTCGTCGTTACATCTTCGCAATGCGCTCTTCTTGCTTTTCGAGCTCCTTGCGAATAGCAGCGGGTAGATCAATGCCAACCTTCAGCAAAATTATAGTACATTTCACGAAACATTGTGCGTAGAAATTAAGCTTTTTAGCGTTTAAGATACCAAGTATGTAAATGTGGACAAAAGGGACTTTCAAGAACTTTTATAAAGTTGTAGTTCAAACTACAGTCTAGTCCATTCCAAACAACCCATTTTCACGTTAGGGCTTATTACTGTAGCCAACTATTTAACGATTTAGGTTGCTGTGGCTGTTTGCTAAATGCGTCACATTCGAGCAAAGCATTTTGAACATCAACTGTAAGAGTTTAAAGCGACTATCGTCCATTTCACAAGTTTGGGCATAAATTTTAAGAATTTTTCTGAAAGTAAGCCGACGGATTACGCTTATTATATATCAAATCAATGCTATAATCGCAATCTTTAAGCTTATTGTCGGACATAGATTTTAAATTTATGCTTAAACTTGTGTGAAACATACTAGAGCCGAGGGAGCCATTTGTGCATTGAAAAACTAATACAGTAATAAGACTTTAGCGAAAATGAGCGGTTTGGAATGTAACAGACTATAGTTCATGTATATCCGTTCAAAAATAAGCGGTCACGTACATCATTGCGTTAAATAAACTAGAGGTGTAAAGCGTTTCGGGACGAACGTATAACATTTTAAATTAGTTGAGCGCAGAGAAGCATTTGAATTTTCGGCTCCCAAACAATCGCAAAAACGAACAGATTTGAAACGAATCTAAACTTTGCTCAAAATAAGGATATGTTTAAAAGTTGTAGCTACTATGAATGGAGACCGTTTTAATTAGCAAAAACTTGATAGCCAAGTTATTAGGCGAAGCATCTTGACCGATAAAATGAGAAAAGTGATCAATTTAAGTGAAATTTACTATTGTTTGGTTTTCCGCTTAGTTTCAAAACAATTTAATTCTATCTTAAATAAAATCACACGTCGTAATCAAAGCGTCATAATAAAGTATTAACGCTTTATTGTGACATAATTATTCAATCTTGTGAATGAAAATTGAAAATGAGAACAAGCATTACAACATATTCTAAAATAATGTCTTAAAAAGTTTTTGTTTTCTTAATTAACGTTTTTTATTTATAAATTTTTTTGTTTTTCATTCTAAATATACTGTAAATGAATTTTTTATATTTTTCTAATTATTAGAAATCAGAGCGAAATTCGGAACATTATGATAGACACATACACAAGTGCCCACATTTCCTTATACATTCCCGAATATAACGAATAAAACGTGTAAATACATTTTAAAGATTTTAAACTCCCAAATGTTGAGAAATTTTTGAGTCAGGTTTATTTTGCCAAAATTTGTATTGACCTGTTCATCGAAAAAGTTATGCAATTCTTTCACATCTTCGGTCCAATAATTTTTTGGAAGCGAAAATAGTTCGTCCCAATCAACCGGCTCATCCATCTTTTCCAAATTGATCGAACCTGACGTAAAAAATAAAAGATCGTTGAAAAAAGCCTCAAGTTGCGCGTTGAAGAGAATTATAGCTTGATCAAGTAAGCAGCATGCTTTCTACTTGTGGGTCTAGCACAGTAACCATCACACCTGGGCGTGGGGGTTTGGGGGGGTATGCACCCCGCCAGAAACCAAAATACCCCCCCAGAAATCTAAATACTTCCAGAATTCGTTTTGAAAATTTTTCCGATTTTTTTGCAATTTTTTGATGCCAATGGATAGTGCTTGATGAGAACGTCGAAAAATGGTGTTTTTATCGCCATACCACCATTTTTAAGGCCATTTTTCGACCTTCAAAAAATCTGTTCCTCCCCCCAGAATTCTTTGCTGCCCACGTATGGTAATCCATACGTGGGCAGCGAGAAAATTCTGGGGGGGTGCAAGATTTTTTGAAGGTCAAAAAATGACCTCAAAAATGGTGGAATGGCGAAAAACACCATTTTTCGACGTTTCTTATCAAGCACTATCCATTGGCATCAAAAAATTGCGGAAAAAAGAAAAAATTTTCAAAAATTGAATTTAGGAGGGGGTATTTTGGTTTCTGGGGGTGCATACCCCCACGCCCAAGCGTGACAGTAACTTTTCGCTTACGTCCGAATATAGGGCAAAAAATAGTCTTGTCTTTTTAGAAGACAATTACTAAGATTTTCGAGGAAGACAATGTTTCCGTCGATAAAGTTGAAATATACAGAGTGGGCCAAAAAAAGGCTACACTCCGATTCAACAGGGCATAACTTCGACTGATGTTAACATGAGACGTTAGAACTGGCAACATTAGATAGATAAAAGTGTCTTCTTTCGAATCGTATAAAAAATTTTGGCCAGCTGCCTGCGTTTCGCGCACTACGGCTAATTGTTTACACCTCACTTCGATATTGTTCTAACCTCAGAGTTTCCGCATTTTATCACATTACTGCGTATGTAGGAATCCTTTTTTGACCTGTTTGACAATAAATACCTTCACAAAAATTAGGTAGCACATTTTTTAAACCCCCAGAGTAGATATGCTTCCTACTGAGTCCAAAAATTTCAGGATATCGTGAAAATAGGATGCAAATTGATAGCAGGACCAATGACGCTATTGGCCTTTAAACAATATTAAAGTAGGGTGTAAACTAATTGCCCTAGCGCTCGAAGCATTGATATCTGGCCAAAATTTTTTACACGATTCAAAAGAAGACACTTTTATCTATCTAATGTTGCCAGTTCTATCGTCTCATGTTAACATCAGCTGAAGTTATGAACTGTTGAATTATGATGTAGCCTTTTTTTGGCCCACCCTGTTTAATCGATGATTTATTGTCTTTCTTGACTGTTAAAATTTCAAGACTTTACAATTCAGGTCCTGCCAACGTTTGGCATGGCAATATCCAAGATTGCATATGAAATAATACGGGTACAAACAATGAAATGCATATTTATATATAGGGCGGCCCTTAAAGAACGGAAGCTAAATATTCGATCATATAGCTGTTTTACATATCGCGAAACGGCAAACGTTTTTTGAAAAAACAAAATTTCGGGCAACAGAATTTTGAAGTTCCACTAACATTACCTTTGTTACTATTTTTTGATTTGCATTTTTGTAAAAACCACATTTTTGACCAATTGCAACAGAAAAAACGTGTGAAATATTAGTCTAAATTTTTTGTTAGGTAAGTCATAAAAGCTTCTTCATTCTGTTCTTTATTGCTATTAGATTCAGAAATTTCAATTTTATTATCTGTTTTAGTAGTTTTGCGCTTCTCGTCATGTTACGTGTTCATTAGTTTTAAAAAATTCGATGCAGTTAACGATTTCTAATAATCCTAAGCCACAAATTAAAGGTCAAGTAGCCAAAGGTCTTTCTATAGATTGATTTGAATTGAATTACTCTAAATCAAGCAGAAAAAAGGTTATGAGGAAGAGTTCGTCTGGAATCTTGATGACGTCACGATCGCTATCCTATCGTGCGAAAAAATGTCTCACCTTTCTTTGGCAATATGCCAATAGGAGATTCGACTCCAACATCTTGGTTTTCGACCCGTTTTAAAATCCTGGCGAGATTTCGAGGAAAAAAATTTGAGAAAATATGATTGAAAAACGAGAGCAAGCCTAATTACCAATCCAAAACGCGTATATTTTCGCCGTAACCGGGCCACAAGAATTTATTATCCTTACCGCGACGGAACCAATTAACGTGGAAAATTTTGGGAACCTATTAAAATAGCAAAATTAGGTAATTAATCAGAGGTGACTGCTGTTTAATTATAAATGTCATGTTTAACGACTTCATTAATTAATTAATCAATCGTCCGAGTAAAAATCACGGCTCCAATAGATAGCACGCGAATTAAACATGGGAAAATTAGTGAAATTGACATAAAAATCTTCTTTTATTGATTTTCACGAATTTTCACAATATTCACGAATTCATTAATTCAACGAAATATGCTAGTTTAAGTTCAAATTTATCTAGCATCGGTCACATACTAGCACCCATTGATGCAAAGCAAGGCAGGTCTGGGTGGGTGGAGGGTTAGCCACAGGGTTTTTCAAATGGCCATAAGATCTAGTATACATAGAGTGACTTAATCTACAGTTTCTGGTCAATTACAAGCGCAGACGAATTTTTGATTTTATTCAATTTTCGGCCTTCATTTTTCTCTTATTTTTCTTACAAAATTTACGATTTCCCATTCTGGGGGTCTAGACAATCCAAAGCCACTCCCCACTACATGTCTGATCATCGATTCCCACGAACCTTGCTGGCACATTTTGTAATAACTTTCTCGTTTTCATCAGTTTTAGCCTGCATTTTATCTCATTTTTCTCAAAAAAATCCCATTTGTCCACTCAGGGGGTGTACTGTCTATACCCCCGAACTCTTACCATGTGCATGTCGCGCCTAGATCGCCGCAACCCCTCCTTAAGTGCATGTCTGGTTGTAGGGAGCAAGCAATCCTTCGATCATGTGAAAATGAATGTTAATCGATAAACATTTTGGACTGGGTTGGGAACATAGGCGGGCGGCACAAAACTTCTGCGGGGGGAGGGGGATGGTGCAAGACTGCAAGATTTTTCAAAGGTCAAAAAATGGTCTTAAAAATTGTGGTATGGCGAAAAAACACCATTTTTCAACGTTTATCATCGAGCACTATCCATTGGCATCGAAAAATTGCGAAAAAAACAAAAAAATTTTAGAAAATTGATTTCTGGGGGGTATTTTGGTTTCTGGGGGTATTCGACCTTCTGGGGGTGCATACCCCAAACCCCCTTCCGCCCCCATGACCCACGTGTTTGGGGACTGTCCAACTTGCCGACAAGACGAATAAGGCCAAAAGATAAAAAGTTGTGTTATAGGCAATACCCAGCATTAATGCTAGCCATTGGCATCTAAAAATTAAAAAAACTGAGCTCTTTGCGGCAAATAGCTTTTAGGGATCCAACCAAATTCTCCATGGTTGGATTGCAATAGCGATTCCAATGGAGCTAGTTGCGGGTGCGAGTTGTCTGGGGACGAATCTATTTTATCTTTTATTCATGCGTTTTTCCTTAATGCGGAAAATGAAATTTCAAAAGTGTAATTCATAGGGGTCTGCGGGAAATTTGAATCCATAATACGTACGTGTGCAATGCCATGCTCCTATCACGTAGTATTTCGTGCTTTTGTAATCGGACGGAATGAATCAGTAACATTAAGGAAATGTAAATAATCAATAATGTAGTAATACAAAAATAAATAATACAACGACCTAATCGATGAACTGATGACCTAATTATGTGTATTTAATCTATTAAAATCGTGACATTCGCTTACTACAGTAAAAGTAAAATTTTGAACAAAAATTTTGGGAACCTTGTGCGGCGGACGTTCCAGATCGAGCCAATGTTGTAAATATTTGCCAAAATTGTAGCCCATGAAAGGACGCATTGCCATCGGGTCGTGCATGATTGACTTGCCTGAATCACAAAAATTTTTCAGAAAAAGATGAAAATTTCCGGTCCTGCGTGTGCAATGGCCCAAAACGAGTTTACACCTTTGTGCTCCGCGGCTGCGGTGGCTTCGGACTTTACACCAGCGCCGGCAAAAACGCCATGCGCCCAGCTAAACGCTTCGAAGACCAAGGGGACGCCTAAAAAACGAATGTTATCCGTAATGCAATACCAAAGCAGTTTGAGGGGAGTATTAATACCTCCGAGCTCTGAAAAACTGGAAAGGCTATATAGCAATTTTGGCCGGAAAATCATTGCTATATAGCCTATTTTGGGCTCAGAAAATAAGCTATATAGTCGTTTTGGGCTTAGAATACTAGCTATAAAGCCTTTTTGGACTCAGAAACATACCGTGTGAGCTCGGAAAATGCGGTGTAGTTGTCTTTCCTGAGTTTCAAAAGGATACATAGCTATTTTCTCGACTCCAAAACAGCTAAATAGCTGTTTTTAGTCTAAAAAAGCTATATAGCTATGTTTGTGAATCTAAAAAGGCTATATAGCTAATATTCTGAGCCCAAAAAGGCTATAACCGTTTCTACGACGCAAGCTATCTACCAATCCTTGGTTATATTCACCCCCTAAAAGTTTAATTTTGCGCACCTATGAAACAGGGCCTATTAATCAACAAAATTAAGGATTTTACGAAATATACGATTATCATTTCAAGAATTGGTGAGAAAGTTCATCAATGTTCTCAAATTTTGCATAGAAAACGTTGAACCCATACAGTAATTTAGAAAGTCCATAGAATACTTTAGTAGGCTTTTAGTCGTAGTGTAAACTTACGCATTTGTTACAGTGACTGAATTTAAAGATAATCTTTGAAAGAAACGGGCCTAACCTTCAGGACGTCTTCCACCAAAGATTATAGCGTCGATGGGGACACCGGCCGGGTCCTCCCACCTCGGATGAATGATCGGACATTGGCCAGCCGGGGCCGTGAAACGAGAATTCGGATGAGCGGCCTGGCCCGGTTGCCCAATTTTGAACGGTTCACCCATCCAAGTCGTGATTGCGATATTCTGCCGAAATTTTCATAAGACGATTAGTCAATCAAAAGCTGTTTAAATAGCTTAAAATGCACGCCGCAGAAGAATAACTTGAATGTTTATCTTCCGGAATTACATAAATTCTCATCAGATTTTTCGAACAAATAGGCAACAGGCACGTATCTCTGAGGTAGGAAATGGGGAGGGCCCCGGACCACACCTGGGCATAGGGGTTTGGGGGTATGCAACCCCGGACAACCACAATACCCCTCAGAAACCAAAATACCTCCCCCAGAATTTTGACTTTTTTTTGCAACTTTTCCGATGTCAATGGATAGTGCTCGATGAGAAACGTTGAAAAATTGTGTTTTCTCGCCATACCACCATTTTTAAGGCCATTTTTTGACCTTTGCAAAATCTTGCAACCCCCCCAGAATTTCGGTGCTGCCAACGATATGAAATTCAGAAAAATAGGACTTTCTAAACGTTATTTTGAGCTATTTTTGGCCTTTTCGGGCTTAGTCCCCCAAAATTGGTGTTGGTCCCCCAAAATAGGACGGCCAGCTACGTGCCTGATAGGCAATACTACAAGTAGATATTGCGGCCCAAAATTTATGGAATACCGAAAGCCGAATTCATACTACTTACTGTGTGCAGTAAGCAGCAAAAATTAAAATTTCATTAAATAATTCAATTAATTTAATTAATTAATTGAATCAATTAAATCATTCGAAGAGATGATTCGATAATGTTCAGCAATTTATATTAGGAGTTGGGGGAATTTTTATAACTATTTTCAGTTAATAATAAATCAATAACTATGTAATAATTTTTGATTAATAATAAACCTCTAAAGATAAGTTTTTGGGCTCACGTTAGGCGTACACATCCACATTATCTTCTTCTACAATTTCTCATAACGCTCTTATTTTACACTTAATAACGAAATTATTCCGAAAAATCGTAGAATTAAACAAACGCTTGGAGCTAAAGGTGTCGTATTTTCTGATTCAAAAGTCCTAAAAACGTCTGAAAATGACATACTTCCAATTTTGTTAAATTAGAAATCAACAGTATTCTTCCAGGTCAGCAACTACCGTGGGCAATAGGGCCCCCAACTCCCAAAAACACATTCAGGCACGCGTCGCCATCATACATATAAAGGCTCGAAATTTTCGGATAGGGGATCTCCGGTCATTTTTAAGGGGGTGAAGTTAGGGCTTATTGACCTCCAACTTTTGGCCAAAAACGGCCGAAAAGCACCTAAAAATGGCCAAAAAAATTCAATTTTCTCCAAAAATCAAGGGTCAACAATTTCTTGGGTTCGGGGAATTGAAACAACCAATTTTTGAGTGAGGGATTCCCCATCCCTTGTCATATGTATGGCGATAAATGCTCAAAATCTAGGTTTAGCAAAGGGACTAGGGAGCAGGCCTACTTTGTCTGGAATTTCGTCCTCCAATCCTTCCCAGAAAAATCCACCATCGGCCGTTTCGGCAACATTGGTGAAAATAGAGTTTGTTTTCAGGGTTTCCATGGCCATCGGATTCGTTTTATGCGATGTTCCGGGCGCAACGCCGAAAAAACCAGCCTCCGGGTTAATGGCCACCAATTGACCCTCTTTGTTGAATCGCATCCAACAAATATCGTCTCCTTAACACATTCTCACCGTGTGAATTCAATCAATAATGCGCACGGAGAGATGAAAAGTAGATGCTTTCGCAATATTGAAGATACAACAATTTCATGAGGAAGAACGAAAAACGAGACAAATGGAACGAATTTTTTCGTTTTTTACTAGTCAAAAATTATGTTTACGTCGTAAATCGTCGCATGATTTAATTTAATTTAATAAACATAATTTAATAAACTTAATTTTAATAAAAATACTCAAGAAATAAATTCTGAACTTTTTAAAATACTGAATAATAGTGAACAAAAATATAACTTACATACAAGTTGAAAAAATCGGATACGTAAGTAAATTTTCGAAATGCGAAATTACTATCAAAATCTATAGACATCATCAAAAAACCCTCAATCCGGGAGAAATTAAAGAATCAATATTTCATTGATGAAGAAGATTTAAATTAAGGAAGCATCTGGCCCAAAAGTAAAACAAACCGAAATATTTCTGTCTAATAGGAGTGAGGTTTAGCTAAGAAATATCACAATCATCGAAAAGTTTACAATGATCTCAGTTATGTAATTTCTGTGAGACTTATTCCTGATGGAATTGAACAAAAAATGATTATTGACAATATAAACTTAAAAGGAACGATGTTAGCTCACAAAAAACTCAGACTAAATTTTCGGAAGTATGTATCTTTATAAATATTATTTCTTTTTATCTCATTATTTCTTATTGTTCATTATTTTTGTCTCATAATAAAAAGTATATAGCAACTTACCCACGCATCTGACTTTGTAACCGGGAATCGACGGCTCTAACATTGCCAAATTTGTTTTACCGCAAGCGGACGGAAAGGCAGCCGTAATAAAACGCTCAACGCCCGTTTTCTCGTTAGTCAGACCCATGATCTAATGCGTGCAAACACGATAAATGTAAAGGAAGCTAGATAAATGCCTTAAAACAAGACGAGCAAAAAAGCGCTTTATACTGAAAAAATTCAGCGTAAAGTACGATCGATCGGAAGTAAACTGTGCGGAATATATATGCTACGGTGATGTTATGCGATGTCTGCGCTGATCAAGGTTGACCTCGAAGCTCGATTTGCATACCTCACCCCTTTAAACTAAGCCAGTTTTTTAAGGGCCTGTCTTACTTTTGGCGATTTTTCTGCGATTTTACGATTTAAAAAAGACCAGGGCCCGGTTTCACCATAAGTTTACGAGTTACAATAATGAGAGTCATAAGAGTTCCATTTTACGGGAAAATCGGGTTTCACCATCTTTTTACGAGTTACGAATTACGACTATGAGTTACGAGTAACGAGCAACGGGTTAAGAATTCGTATTACGAGGGTTTCACCAGGGATTCCGTAGGACTCATAAAAACTCATTTTTTACGAGTACTTTTTGGACCTTTTTACGAGTACTCGTAATAAAATGTATATCTTTTCTGTTGCGTATGACATTCTTCGTTAGTCATTGTCTCTGTTTTAAACAGCATAATTATGTAATTAATTGCGGATTTTATGCCGCTCGATAGAAAAACATAGAAAGTGTTTAAAAGGTTTGGGATTTAGTCAACAAGAATTAATGAGCTTCTCAGAAAATTTATAACTTTAAATAAAAACGAAAATAATAATAATAATAATAATACTAATAATAATAATAACACCACTACTAATAATAATAAAAATATTATTATTATTATTATACTAATACTAATAATAATAATAATTATTATTATTATTATTATTAATATTATTATAATTATAATAATAATTTATAAACGAAATCAATTAAATCAGATTCAGGGACGTTACGAAGCTAAAAGTATATCACAGCATAATATTTCAATTTTCAAATTTAACAAACATGTCATTAATACGTACATAAAATATGCAGTCGGCTCTTTTCCGAAGGAGGGCGATGAAATTCTAATTTTCAGAAATCTAATCAAAAATGTCTGATTTGCGCAATTCATGAAAATATGTCAAGTGATTGTAATATTTTTTATAAAAAAAGCTGCGAACATTACTAACAAGGGCAAAAGAAATAAAATTTTGAATTACTACTCAACAATGCAGCTTAAGAATAGAACTTTATGGGATTTCTCTGAAACATTTTCTGAAAAATATATTATTTTTTATTGCTAATCTTCTTACCCTTTACATGTGCTGTCAGTATATGCATTTTGTAGTTGTGTGCACGAAAGTGAAACAAATTGAGATAAAACAAATCAGAAAAATATAAAACGCACCAGTCTGCCACTTCTTTACGATTCCTACGGACCTCTTTTTGATCCGTGATAATATTACAAAATTTATGAATTTTTTCACTCGTAACATTCGATCGTAACATCTGGTGAAACCGCCCTGTCGTTATTCGTGAAAAAACACTCGTAAAAAGTACTCGTAACTCGTAGCCCGTGGCTCGTAAATCTCAGTATTTGGTGAAACGGATATTTGTAGCACTCGTAGCCCGTACTCGTGAAACCGTCACCCGTAACTCGTAACTCGTAGCTTTGTGGTGAAACCGGGCCCAGAGATTGCCGGAATCGACACTTATAGTCTGTTTCATTAAACTTTGAGGTTTTTGAAAGTTTAAAATGACTAAAAAAGTTTTTCAAACTAATACGGTAAATATGATATTCTAAAGTATGTCGAGTCACTTGAAGACGTATGCCAGTGTTAAGCCGCATTACTACGTCAAAAGTTTAAACCGCTTTTGTAGCCTAATTTTTGTGGGAAAGTTTAAAAGAAAACCGCAAAGTTAAATGAAACATGAAAATAGTCTATCAACGGTTCGCATGCTGCTCGCCAGACACGTTTGGGAGTCCGTGCTCTCATCAGACCTGTCCTTCCTTAGCCCTCCATCTTCCCCAATACAGATTCCTTAGAACCTTTAACTCACAAATAAGGAAAGAAATGAATCATAATTGTTGCATTGAAAATCATGTATAAGCCAGGAGGCTCGTAGTAACGCTTCAAACTTTCCTTAGGATCATTCAGTCATTCCGGGAAGGAGGTCAATGGCCTTATAAGCGTTTTTGGCCAAAAATGATGAAAAAAGAACATGAAAATGGTATAAAATCGTGCCCGAAAGTTAGAGGATGGAACAACTATCTCTACCATTGAGGATGAGGACAGACGGCTTAGGTTGGGGATCCCCCTCCCACACCATCCGTTTGCTGCATGCAAAGTGACAATATAGCTCGAAATACCCAAATACACACTTACCAACATATGTTCGGCTAACCATCCTTCATCACGTGCGATATTGCACGCAATGCGCAAAGCGAAACATTTCTTACCCAACAAACTATTACCACCGTAGTTTGAACCGAACGACCAAATTTGGCGCTCTTTAGCTTTGTGGGCAATGATAACTCTTTCGGGATTACAGGGCCAATGATTGAAGACTTTGCCTGCACATAAAAACAAGTCTGAGCAGTGGCGGATCTAGGATTTTCCTACGGGGGCGGTACCCCAAATTTTCCGAAAACAGTCGAAAATGGGTTCAAAAATTTTTTGTTCACTTGAGAAATAGCATTTTTTCGGCGTTTTTCGTAATCTACTCTTATTTGAATCCGCGGTTGGCACAACTTTCCCCTTGAACTAGAGAAAACTTTTTTTAGTTTAAAACTTTAAAAAAACTTTTCGACAATTTTGCACAAATAAGTCATTCGAATTTTTTTAATTTTTATCAAAAATCCGGCGCGATGAAAATTTGCGGAGTTAAAGCGGCAGAACGTTCCTTGGATTACTGCTCGATCTCTTGTATGTGAAGCATTTCATGCGGAAAGTTGTACATTATTAAAAAGTATGCTTGAAAATAGAAAAAGCTATGCTGGAAAAACTGTTTCTGCTCTTGATTTCGTTGTAAAACCTATTACCTAACCAAAAATATGGCTTCCGAGCCGCTAAGAAGGTAAATAAATGTTATTAGTGCGTATTATCCGGCGCGAAGCGCAGAAAAAA
This sequence comes from Mermis nigrescens, assembly GCA_036768485.1. Taxonomy (NCBI): domain Eukaryota; kingdom Metazoa; phylum Nematoda; class Enoplea; order Mermithida; family Mermithidae; genus Mermis; species Mermis nigrescens. The sequence continues at coordinate 311,036 of JAVLUZ010000036.1, read as the reverse complement.
TTTCAGAAATTATGATCACTGACAGCCAAGAATCATTGCAAACCACATATCGATTCTTTATCTCGCCAATTATGTTTAGCAAACTGAGGGAGGGCGGCGGCCGCCCCCCACCACCTCCTTAAATCCATCCATGAGTCTGAGGAAGACGTTGAGTTGGTTCGATATCAGGAAATATGGAAATAAGTCATGAAAATTTCAATCGAAATCAAGCGTCTTATTGAAAAATAAACAACAATAAAGACGGAACTAATTTGTTCGTTTATCAAATTTAATATCGTATTAAAGACATAAAAAGAGCTCGAATACTTTGTAGCATTTCTTCCTCATTTTACCTTCATTTAAATACCGCGTACTCGCAGAGGTTCATATAAGTGACATCAGATTTAAGTCAGTTTTCTCAGCCTAAAATTTAAGTTCTGGTTGCCCTCTAATGCGAATTTTATTTTAATATTTTGAGTATTTTGAGAGCGTTCTGATCAGATTTAATCCACTCCAATTAAACTTTAAATAAATGTGGCTTAAAAGTCTGACGCAGTTTTGGCGCTCGTTACTAAGTTTGTGATCGTAAAATTCGATTTATTATTGAATATCACTCCATTCAATTAAATTCGCAACTTTTATTTCCTAATATAACAAAATATCATAACTAAAAGACGCAGTTGCGGTAAAAAAATATGCAAAATATGCAAATTTGCGCTTGACTGGGCGCGGCAAACCAACCGAATGCACGCAGTGTACGAAATCGTTGTCGCCTAAGGCGTCGAACACCGCGTAGCTAACCCGCGTCATTATACGCATGCACAGCACTACGTAATTGCTGTCGGTCAGTTGAATGCCGATTTTGGACAACGGACCGCCCACCGGGCCCATACTGAACGGAATTACGTACATCATGCGTCCTGTGTGCGAAAAGGCGGGCTAAGGTCAAAGGGCAAGTTATACGAAAAGTAGTCACGTTGATGCATCGTGAAGTCTAGATGGGGACAGTTGCTTAAGTGACCATCCGACTTGGGGAGAAAAAGCCCCTTTCACCTTTCTGTTATCAAAGCCCCAAAGCACCACAAATAAGGGATCGGCTTTTAAAGACCAAATTCATTCGTTTTCTTTTTTCATCGTCCAAATGGTAATAAATATATTAATAATAATAATAACAACAACAATAATAATAATAATAACAATAATATTAATAATAATATTATAATAATACATCACATACGCAATTCTGATACTAACGCATGTACCTATTGTTACACCTAAGGTTAATATCGCGTGAACGGTTTGATGGGTCGCCCCGGTCTGGAGGTCAAGCGGGGAGATCGTTTGGAAATTGTAATTACACACGTCTTTAACATTCTGTATAAAATGTTTCTTCTTTTTTCGTTTTTTTCTCGTCGTTTAGACCACACAAGGGCGTGGGTTCCAATGTCGGCCCCTTAGAATTCAAAACACCCTCGCAGATCCTCACAAAACAATATTTGACATTTTTTGCGATTTTTCGTCATTTATGATCCGCCAGACCTCAAAATTCGGGTGCGGCCCATAGGTGCGCAAGGTCAAACTTTCAGGAGGGGGGTGAAAACTAAAAATTGCTAGATAGCTATGTGCTTCGTAAAAACGGCTGGCTCTATAGTCCTTTTGTGTCAGAAAATTAGCTACATAGCCTTTGAGGTCTCAGAAAACTAGCTATATAGCCTTTTTGGATTCACAAACATAGCTAAATAGGCTTTTTGGACTAAAAATAGCTGTTAATCCCTTTTTATAGTCGATAAAATAGCTATAAATCTTCTTGAAACTCAGGAAAGACAACTAAATTGCATTTCTTAGCTCAAAAAAGTTATACAGCTAGTTGTCTGAGCCCAAAAAGGCTTTATAGCTAATTTTCTGAGCCTAAAAAAGGCTATGCAGCAATGGTTTTTCGGCCGAAATCGCTGTATAGCTATCAGTTTTTCAAAGCTCAGGGGGATATCCCCCTCACCCCCATGCTAATGTATGCTGCGGTCCATGAACGATCTAGAAGCCCGGGACCCAAGGTTCCTATACGTAAACGTCAGATTAGTACCCGCCATGCAGCCAGGGAACCGCTCTTCAACTTCTTTGTCAAACTGAGCCGGCGACAGCCAATGACCCATGATGGGCTCGACGCCGGGCTTAACATGGGTCTCCGTTTCGTACCGATCGTTGGTCACCATCCACGTTTTACTTTCCACGCGAGCCACGTCCTTCGGATCGGTTCGGCACAGGTAACTTGGAGTAGATTAAATTATTGTAACTTAACCTAGTAAGTTAAATTTACTTAGCAAATCCAAAATATTTTAAGGAATCTTGCGGTGTACTTGCACATAAACGGCTAAAAACGTCATAGCAAAAAATATACGTTAAATTGTTTAATCTGTCCAAATTAAATTACATTTAATTGGCAGCTTCCGTTCCGTCTCTCTTCGCTGTGATTTTATACATTTCGACCATAATTTTTTCGTCAATTTCGTTGATTACGTTAGTCTTAATTCCTTCACTTTTGTAACTTGTCTCGAAAAGTTGTTTTAAACTTCCAAAAATTCGAGAACGAAGATTTTTTCAAGTTAGGTTCTGTTTTGAAAAGTTATTATTACCTTCCCAGAATCTAAAAATACGGATTTTCTTAAATTTTAGGGCTTCTTAATTATAAATAAACAACAACAAAGTAGTCTTCAAAACTCTAAATTTTTTTAAACTATGTCTCGTTATCTTTACACTTATGTAACTTGAGTGGGTAATTATTTTGATTGTGTCCCGTTTCTCCGACTTTCTTGATTCTCCAACCGTTCCGAATCCCTGACCGTCTGGATTCCCCGACCGTCCCGATTCTCCGACTTTCCCATTTCTTCACGACTGCAAATTCAATTGTGACAGGTAGCACTAACCGCGTTTCAACTAGAAGCTGAAGGTAGCATGAAGGTGGTCTTGATCTATCGTTTTGGTTTGACGAGTAGGTATAAAGAATGGAATAGATAAAGGGTTTCTTTAATGTGAAATGATTATAATGCCTACTTACTTGCTTTCTTTAAAGTATAGATATTAAGATCTATTTATAAGAAGTTAATTGAATTTCAGGTGTTTAAAAAGAGCATTTTGTACGATTGGTCGGAGAATCGAGACAGTCTAAAAACCGGGAATTTCAGGTTTAAAAAGAGCATTTTATACGATTCGTCGGAGAATTGGTACAGCCGGAGAATCGGGATGGTCGGAGAATCCGGACGGTCGGAGGATCGGAGCGTTTGGAGAAGCGGGAATAGCGGGAATCTAAAAATGACCTATTTTATCATCAGACGGAGAATCGGGAGAATGGGAGAATCGGGACGGTCGGAGAAACGGGACAGAGCGATTATTTTCAGCTATTGTGTCCCGTTTCTCCGACTGTGTTGATTCTTCGACCATCCCGTTTCTCCGACTGTCCCGATCCTCTGACCGTTCCGATTCTCCGACCGTCCCGATTTTGCGACGTTTGCACTAATCATTCTACCGACCGTCCCAAGGTTAGCTCTGAAGCTAGTCCTGATCCATCCGAACTGGTCCAGATTCGTCCGACCGTATCCAGATTGCATCCGACCATAGCTGATTTTCGTACATTATTACACGACCTAATTTTGTATATAAAGTATTGATGTCAGACACTCAAAACTCCCGATTCTAAGACCGTCCCGTTTCTCCTTCCGTCCCGATTTTCCGACCGTCACGATTCTTCGCCCATGGTTAAGGTTGATGAGCGTGAAAAACAAGTGGATTTTCGGGAATGTATTCGAACTGCAAAGCACCTTCTTTAGAACAGATCTTTACATCTATATGTTAAGTATACAAGTAAACAATAAATTAATGTTGGAATGTGAGGCAAACAGGAAATGCGTCGGTACGTACTGCATACGTCAGAGTAGCTTTGTAGCTACAAAATACCACTCCCAACTTTACTAAATGACAAAGCAATACTTTCTGAATAAAGGATTGAGGTAGTATAATGATTAATGCATTAAATAAGTTATATTCCTTATTCATTCTTTATGGATCTAAACCGAGTTAATGCTACCCTTCAGCAGTCAATTAGCGCGTGGTTAGCGCCACCTATCACATTTAATGTTAAATCGGAGAATTGGGAAATTAGGAGAATCAGGACAGTCGGAAAATCGGGATAATCGGAGAATCTGGAAAGTCGGAGAATCGGAATAGTCGGAGAATCAAGAAAGTCGGAGAAACTGGACGGTCGGAGAATCGGGACTGTCGGAAAATCGAACGGCTAGAGAATCGGGAAAGTCGGAGAATCAGGACAGTTGGAGCATCGGGACGGTTGGAATGGGGATAGACGGAGAATCAGGACGGTCAGAGTATCGGGACACAATCGCATATTCGCCCTTTACCAGGGTCTTAGTCTCGATATTAGTTACTCCTTTCCTTCCTCAAATCTTATGGTTCTGCTAATTCCATTTTCTATTTTACTCGTTATTATTTTTGATTACAAACGCATACAAGCTAAATCAACTGTTTCATTTATTTTTTTGTGTTTCTCCTTAGCTATATAATGCAGTAAATTATTTTAATTGCATTGGTTCTGATGCATTTCCCAATTCCTTAATTCTAAAAATCAATTTTTTGGTCCATTTCTTACATTGTTCTCACATTGTCAAAAGAGCCAACTACAAATAAGAACTAACGAGTAAATAAAATTGGAATGAAGAAAGAAATAGGGATCGGACGAGGGTCTTTTTCTCTCGGCCGAGGCCGAGGAACTCTGAAATCCTCGCCTCGACCTAGGTCGAGGGACAGAGGATTTGTTATAGATATAATATGAGTATATGAGTACAAACAATATAGGACATATATGCTCCATGTGATGTGGGTACAGTAGCAATAGGATTGATTAGTGTAATATTGTTTTAAGCTAACAAGCTATTATTCAAATTTTATTCAAAGGTAGGTATGCAAATGACAGGCACGGTAGTGACAAATTGCTAATCGAGTTCATAATGCAGAATCCGTCTAGTTTTTGTCTAAGCTAAATTCTCTATAAAGATGTTCATACTTTCGGCTGCTCCACTGAGCAAGAGAGGCAAAAGGCGATGTGCATAGTACACCATGCAGCACACAGAAAAGAAACGAAAACGCGATCGCGAAAAACGTTTGAATTTTCTACCCATGCCCAACTTTGGCTTATGCATAATGTAGGTTTTGCATGCATGGACACGGAAAACGCCCACATAATGTACCTACTTTAATCGGTGATGTCTCAACAGCCCCACCAGTCCCAACAGCCCCACCAGTCCCAACAGCCCCACCCGTCCCAAGAGCCCCACCTAATCCCAACAGCCCCACCAATCCCAACAGCCCCACCTTCTCCCAACAGCCCCACCGTCCCAACAGCCCCACCGTCCCAACAGCCCCACCAGTAATCCCAGCAGCCCTACCATTACTGCAATCGCTATTATACGAGAAATGCGTTTGGCGAATGTACTTTTGAAACATAGAACTTATACGAGCTCCGTTTGATCAAGATATTTTTTGACTATTTTTGACTTCTTATATTTCATCAAGACCATACAGGAGCGTGCAGGTTTACATTTTCAGAATAACTCTACCTGAGAAACTGGTAGACCCGCCAGAATTGAAGCTTCAGCATTTTTGCGCAATCCGGGATTTTGCCTCATTCAAGTCATCTCACAAGATTAGATTCCTGCTCATTATCGCCTATTCTAGACTGTCAGAAAAAATGAAAAATATTCTAGTGAAAAAAGGAAAGATAAGTGTCAAAATCAAATGAAAATCAAAACTTTCACGCTGATCTGCTTCAAAATAGCCAGAAAATATGGATCAGCGTAGTTTTTACGCCATTTTAACATTCATACCAGTTTTGAGGTCATTTTTGGCTCAAAACTCCTTCTCCAGACCGGTCATGCTGTGCATCTATGATGATAACGGTGGGACGTTTGGAACCAACATTGGCAGCGAACAAATTCTGTGGGTCTGGTGGGGTAAAGTGTCCGAGAAATGTGCTAAAAATAGAATTCTGGGGGTCTACGATAATTTGGGGATTTCCAGAATTTCGGGTTGGGTGGGGGCTAAACTCTTAAAATCCCCTCCCCACGCATATGTATGGTTGGGACAGTGAGTGCGACTGTTGGAATGGTAGGACTGCTGGAACGGTGGAACTGCTGGGATTAGTGGGGCTCTTGGACTGGTGGGGCTGTTGCGGATTATTGGTGGGGCTGTTGGGATTATTGGTGGGGCTGTTGGGATTGGTGAGGCTGTTGGGATGAAGGGGCTGTTGGGACTGGTGGGGCTGTTGGGACGGTGGGGCTGTAAGGATTTTGGTATGGCTGTTGGGATGGTGGGGCTGTTGGGACGGTGGGGCTGTTGAGACACAATCTTTAATCAGCATACGCGTCTTGTCTCTGCCGTCTATAGGCTCGCATATTACAGCATTGACTTGGCATAACATTAGAGGCAATGGGTCTTTTGTAGCACATGCGTTTTTTGCTGTATTTGTGCTATTTGGTATCACTCAAAAAATGCAAAATTAAAAACCCTCGGTCCCTCGGCCATTTTTCACCTGACCCTCGGCCGAGGCCGAGGGATCTCAAAAAGACCGAGGATTTCCGAGGCCGAGGCCTCGTCCGATCCCTAGAAAGAAATAAATAATTAAATAAATGAATTAACAGCAAAATACATAAATAAAACAAACAAATAAAATAGATTGTACTTTTGCACTAAATACTCTACTACTCCATTTAATAATATTTAAAATGGAAACGTTAGCTTCTTTTTCAGAATTTGGGCTGAAGTTAAAAAAATAGGCAAGAGCTTTCAGCAAACATCGTTTTTTGACCTCTCAATTTTTTTTGCACAAAACCATAGCGCGTCACAAATACTGCAATCAGTCGTACGAGATAATTATTATTAAGGTTTTTTGTATTATTATTTTCTCTATTATTGATTTCTTCTAATCATCACAATGTACGACTGTTTTTTTAAATAATAATTTGACCAGATATGATGACGCCTGAAGCGATGACTATGGTTTATAGCTAGAGAATTAGTGGAATTTTCGGCATGATTTGCATCCCCTGCGTGAAATATTACAATTTCCATCTTCCGTCTACAGTATTTTACGAATCCTTACGACAAGAATAGTTTTTTCGTTCATTCCATTTTTTGCATTTAAATGATGTTGTTATTAATCAGGTATATAATAGCATGTCCGTTTAATTTGATTTGTACATACTGCGCAACTTTTTCTAAAAAACATTCTTTCGAATGTCAAATCACGATTACTATCGACACACGAAAATCTATTCATGATAAAAAATAATCGAATATTTACAGCGGATAAATCTTGCATCCAATAATTAATTGTTCACTTGCTTCTTAGAACGAAGAATATCATAAGAAACCATTCTCTTGATAATAAAATAGGAAAACCTTCTAATATTTGAGTAGTCTTCAAAAGGCCATTCACAATTTACAACGCATTAGACAGCAAAAAGTAAGCTCTCGAAAACAGCACGTTTTTTTGCAAAAAAACCAAATATGAAGTAATCAGTTCAAAGACATCATGAAGTTGTTCCTGATTTTTGGTTTTGTTTACTCGTCGATTTTCGGTCCAATTTGACCTCCATTAACCGGAATATGAGTATGCTTTTGAATACGCACAGCTTCTAATTTGAAAACATTGTCATTTGTTAGCCTACAAATTCCAAGCGCGCGAAGGAATAATCACTTCATACACCTAATATTATTATTTATAATTGTTGATTCATTATTGATAGTGCAAATAACTTTCTGTGTAGGTACTCCGAATACTCTTCACATATTAATCATATACTGCTTAGTGTTTGTCGTCATCTATATCATGCCTGGACAGCGCACACATTCTGGGGGTCCAAAATGTTTCTAGATCAAAAACGGGCCGAAAAACTTATGGCCAGGCCGAAAAAATACCATTTTTCGACGTTTCTCGCTGAAGTCTATCCAATAGCATAAAAAAATCGCGGGAGGAATGGAAAAATGTTGAAAATTTAATTTTAGGGCTTTCGGATTCTGGAAGTCTTTGGATTCTGGGGGTTCTATTATCATTAGTATTCTATTGAGTGTGCATTTCAATTCCAATCGAAATCAGAATCCTGATTTTATTTTCTGAATGCACGAACAAGCACGACTTATTGTCCCCAATTTTTTTGCTATGCTTTGATTTAAAGATTGACGCCTTAACACTAGCCTACGCGCAAAACTGGTTTTGCCGGAATATAGAAGCTAGTGAACCAAACGCTAAGCACTCGATATGAATGGCGTCATTATAAAACAAATGTTGTGTTTTTGTAATAGCACGGAGATCAAAGGTCGTTGTTGATAACATTGATTTTTCTTACCATCAGTGCTTTCGATTGATAATACAAATTATAAGTTATATAATAAAAAACTTGAGCCATTATTATAATGGCTTGAAAGTATACACATGCCATCACAATTTGGCAACGCCAGTCGTGATAAGAAAACTAGTCGAAAACAGCGCTACTGATATGCTTGGATGTACATTTCGTCATAAGCAGTGAGAAGTAATGTCTTAAGATTACGCTTGCCATCAGCACAAAAAACAGATACATAACGGCTACTACCAATTTATTATTCTTAAAACATACGTGTTTGTTGAACTCCGATCGAATACAATTCCACAAACTGTCTCTCCGAAATTTTAGACTTTGTCATAAAAGATCGATCTTTATGCAATAAAATGATTAAATTAGTGCGGGTTATAATTTAATGCGGAAAAATTAGCTTAGTCGGAAATATGCTTTTGTGTATCTTAGTCGTTATGATAAGCGCAATTGTCAATAAGTTTCAACTTTTCAGCCCGAAGTCAAGAAAATTATACCGAGTGTTAAATGATACTGATAATAATAATGATTTAAACGCGTATCAAAGTCAGTTAATTATATTTCCTCTGCCTGGATGAGATCCAAATAACTATGTCGCGTGACTTATAACTCGTGTTGTCTTTTATCTCTTCACCTCAAATTTCTGATAAAACAGTAGGAAATCGTGTATAATAATGTTTAAAAAGAATGTTAAGCATTCTTTAAATACATTCAAGATGTGCAACTACATTTCCCTCGCTATAAGCTAAGCGGTTCAATCACGGTTTTGTGTATCCGGCTAAGATTTTCCCCGATGTACAAAGACTTTTTGGGACCGCCTTACCGCCTTTGTACATGTACAAAGATTTTTGGGAAAACGAAAATCACAAAAGTCTAAAATTCTCAAAAAATTTCCGGCGCTTCGCGGCGTATTCAGTGATTGTCTGTCCTATATTTCTTTATAATGGCAGAAGCTGCATTTAGAATGGAAAATGTCAAATTTAATCGGCGCTTCGCGCCCTTTTGAGTTTTAGTAATTTTTGGCGTTAGAAACTAGAAATTAGCTCAAATAAACGTCTAAAAGTCGAAAAATCCCGTTTTACCACTCTAAAATCGCTGCTGTGCCCGATCAGAACATCCATAATTTGCATGTAAAAAATGTAAAGACTTTTTGGACCATCTTTGTACATGCACAGAGGAACCTTGTACAAAAAACACTGGGTTTAACGACTAAAACGTCCTGGAGTTTGTTCACCCGGACGGGGAGGATAAAAGCAAAGTCGATTCCCTCGCCCCGTCAAATCGGACAGACCCCCAAACATTGCTTTTGGTAAATTGTTATCGTTTTGTCGGCAATATTTAGTTATCTTGACGAGGAACGTCGAAATTTTTTTTGCCCATTTCATTAAGTTTTCCAATTTTTTTGGCCCTTGAAGATTTTCGGACCCACTCAGTCTTTTCGGCCACACAGACCTGTGTATGATACCTTACCAATCTTTGTATTTGGGCAGCGGGTGAAGCATTCCGCGTTCGATAAGCTTGTGCATTATTTCGTCGGCTTCGTGTTGAGACCCGTCGCATATGTAAATACCCCTCGGTCGCATCAATTCGGTTTTTTCGGCAATGAAACGCTGTACCTTACGAGGCAGTGTGTGGAAATCGCCCTAAGACGAACAAGCTAATTATTTTAATTCATTTAGTGTTATCAGGACACAGGAGTCATAAATTTCATGGGCAAAAAAAAGAATCGGGGTTTCGACTTTAGTCAAGAAGTCGTAAAAAATGGCATTAAAAAAGCTAGGATTCGAACCTAGACTACAAATGAAAACAAATATATGGACCACTGTTTTTTTGTACGAGCCTTTTCGTACATGTACAAAGATCTCCGGAAAAGTCTTTGTACGAGCGAAAACCTTTTTGTACATATAACTTATAAATATGCAATTGAATGTACACATTTTTACATACTACTAGATTGTTATCCGTGACCCGCACGCTTCGCAAAAGGTGTAACTTTGTCCTAAATTCAGCTGGTTATCGGCCCGAAACGCCGAAATTTTCATGAGTCTTAGGTTGAAATTACACATAAAATTCGACTCAGCAAGTTAAAATGACTTGTGTTACGCAATTATAAATAATAAGCGGTTGCAATGTGCTGACTGAATCTTATAATAGACACCAATTTGCTTATGAATATAATGCAACGCAAAGATAAAAGAGTCAATTTTATCTTCAAACAGCTGAAAACGTCGGGGTTTAAAGCTTTGCACCTTTTTCCACCGTTTTTACGGCATCTTCTGGCCAGAGAATAGAGCCTGGTGAAGAAAATCTTCAAAAAATTTGAAAAAAGCGGAGCTTTTATCCGCCATATTAATTTCTGGCCCCTTCTAAAATTTAAATCTTCAGATTCTAGAGTCTTTCTTATAAGCTTGTAGCCTTTCCTCGAATTAAATTCCTATAAAGCAGACTAATTTGTTTAGAAGTTTGATGCAATATGCTGGTCAACGCTGGGAAAGATTACCGTACCGTATATCTATAGATACCGTAAAATTTCAGACCTACCGTATTAATTGAAACATTTTTTAGTTGGTTCAAATTTTTCGGAAACTACAACGGTAAATGAAATGAGTGTAAACGTAAAGATTACTAGGGCATGATTTTATAGATGTAGGCGTACTCTGCTTGAAACTTTTTGATGAATCGATATCTTAATAATAGGAGGTCATCAATATGACTCAAAATGAAAAACGAATAATTTAGGGGGGAAATGATAATAATGAATAAGTAAATAAAAAGAAATAAGACATAGGTAGGAGTGCAGCATGCTATTAGTATGAAAGAAACTGAAAGACGCGAGAAAAAGGACAAATGTACAAAAAAATTATATTATGAGATTACATGTTTTTCAAGACGCAAGACATACAGCAAAAAAAGATATAGACAAGTGAGGTCATCCGAGAGGAACCAGGTTGCTACAGTTTCGTGCGTTTAATCCTCTGGCTGTAATTGCAACCTAAAAGAACCAGTCTAGGCGGCTAGACTGCCTCAAAAAACATTATAATAAATAATAGAGCATAAATCAAAATATTTAAAAAAATAAATAGGAAAAAATTAATGCATTATTAATTCAAATAAACAAATGAATAAATGCGAAATTACGATGGAGCGAAATTGCCAAAAATAGAAGCGAAAATTCTGCGGCCACTATGTTTGATCAAAAGTAATTTCTCTTCGAATGGCATAAGAAAGATCCCTAGATTCATTAAATTTTGGAAGAGACACTTCCACCGAATAATATCTTAATTAATTGTCTGCTCGAAATTAGCATAATGATTCATTGTACTAGCCGCTTCGAGTTCTAATGCGGAAATAGATTAAAGCATATATAAAAAATAATAGGTACACCAAGTCACCTCACCTTTGCAATTGGAACATGGCCCAAACGCTTGGTGACCACTTCATTGATGGCGAAAAACTCGTCGGCCATATTAATTCAGAAGCAATAAGAGAAGTTGTAGTAAAGGTATCTAAACGAGATTTGAGTGCTACACATTGTCATAACTCGTCAAATAAATAACGTAACGACCAGCAAGACAATTATGCTAACACGAGCATACATGCGCAGCAGCCGAATTCTTGAGGCTGGGCAACGCAAAACTAGTGAAAATCCTAACAAAAACATTCCAAGAATTCAATTTCGGGGTCTATCAATTTTTAGAGGTTTGTCAGATTCTCTAAGCACTAAACCTCTCCCTTACTTAACGCCCATATGGAGCACGAGCAGGTATTTAATTTATTCAAAAATTGAGTTCAAAGGCAATGCAAAGATAGCTCAACATAAGCGAGACGATGCGCAGGGAAGTTGAACGAAAGTCCATTTTCGACATAAAGCCACTTGGCTTTCTTGTTTCAAGATTAATTGTTGTGACTTAATAAGGGCAAAAAAGAAAAGTTCCAGTCCTTTATACCTTTAGCTCTCGAAAGGGAAGAAATTAAAATAACAAAGACAATCACGAATAAAGTCATCAATATTACTTGAAAACGAAAAACGAATAATTTAAAATTAATAATAATTTAATTAATTTTAAAATATAATCAAGCTATTATGTATTAAATGAAAGAAAAATGAACAGAAAAAATAATGGAAATATCAGAGCAGGCATAATTAGGACTGGATCAAATTGAGAAGCCAGATTTTTCTCAGTATAATTCAGCACAGGAATATCGATCTGAGCGCTCGTATTGTTATGCATTCCATGCAAAAACTATACACGTAAAATCAGACGGGCTAAACTATCAAGGTGGTACGTGCTCTAAGATGCGGATCTGGGAATCGTAAAACAATGCCCAGTCGTTTTAGCAACAGGACAAACGACGTCATTGTTTTATAAGTTTAGTAAATGTCGTAAGATTCCGAATCCCAAATTTGGAAAATTCTGCTTGAGCAGGTCAAACGATGCTTAGCTCGTAGCCTGGATTTTGTTTGCTTACAGCAACACAAGTCTATTGACTCAACACATTATGCAAACTTAAGAAACGAAATTTTCATGGGTTTATGAAAACATCGTCGAGCACAAACTGATTTTTCCCAAGTATCACGCCCGATGGTTGGTTGGTAAACAGCCATTTTCGCATGAGAGCAAAACAAGCTGACGTTTATTAAATAAAGCGAATTGCATCGCATACGACAAAGGTTGCTGGCTGAACCTGCGTATTATATATTTTTTGACTGTCATGTTATAGAAAACACGTGGCATTCATAGTACAAAGTATGCGCACCATTTGACTTAACCGGCTATCGCATAGCATGGAATGTTTTATTTGAACAATGATATTGGCATTAATATTCCTCAGGATGATACGCGCTAAAAAAGGTGAACCCGTGAAAAACAGGTTCCTAGACAATTCGATTCATGTATGCTCATGGAATGCCAAAGTAATTAAGTTTGGTCGAATGGTACCTTGCCTGGCTATTTATCACACATTTTTAAGTTTAAGTTGATCAAGAAGCGGTTTTTGGCAAAACAAGGCAGTACAGCTTTTTTCACCCATTTAGGCCAAAAAACCCCAGCCGCCGAGCTGGAAGCGGAAATTTGTGGCTATTGAAATATCGTCAGCTGTTTCTCATTTTTTCCGATCAATGACGAACAACAAACGCCATAGCCATTTTTGAGTGATGCAGATGTGAAATTGGTTCGGACGTTTTAAAACACATGTAAATTTTCTGGTCGGGCAACGATGAAAACAATGGGCGTAACCTGCACACGTGCCATCCTCGTCTATGCCGCGTTTAAAACGCACGTATACCATTGACCAACATATTTTTATATTTTAGTGGACCAAATGTACATGCAGCGCCAAGATCTACATATGGCCCACAAAAATACGATTAGGAAAAGTAAAAGCCTTAGAGAGAGCGCGAAAAATTTTTATTTTCATATTTCTGAAAAATCTATCACATAAATGGTTCTAATTTTTATTTCGAATTTTTATTTAATTCAGTCTTTACTTTGAATTCTTAAATTTAATTGACACGTTTTAAGAAAAATTCAAAAAAGACCTTCGATATCATTTGTTCTCATCCACCATCCGTCCGTTCCGGTGGCATTAAAGAATGGTGTAGTCCCACCGTCCCAACGTCCCCACCGCGAAGTCCAAAAATTCTTACCGCAGGTCCCAACATTCCCACTGTCCCAACATTCTCACCGTCCTAACATTCCCACCATCCCAACATCATATGCACGCCAAGCCTTCTGGAATGTAGATGAAAGATCAGTCGTTAGATGAGAATAAAAATAATTATAATAGAATAATAAAATAGTGAAATAAAAATAGTAATAATAATAATAATAATAGTAAAATAATATTAATAATTATTAATAAGACAAAGATTAAGAAATTCAAGTAAGTTTATTGCTTTATTACAACTCGCGTATTTTTAATTATTTTCAGCCAATTTTATTATGATTTGCTTGATTTTTCTGACACTTCGTTCCGGGTTAGTATTTGTTGATGAGCAACTTTATTTTTGCGTGCAATGAATATTTTTTATGTGAAACTTTTAAAAAATCGCAGTCTTTTAAATCGCAATGGATTTGAAATCTTATTATTATGAAATCCAGAATTGGCTACCGGTTATAAAGAGACCTAAATCCATTCTATCCTTTTAGTATCATCGCTGTACCATTTCGTAGTCTTATGCAAACGACCGCGCATTATCTACGAACTTTGGAGTGTTAGAATACTTTTGAAAATGTTAAAATTTTTCAAATGAAAATATTTCATGAATGATAGGATTTTCTAGACACTTGCTGCTGCTTTTCCATCTAGAGCCAACCAAAATTATTGCGATAATTTTTTACTTTACTGCCAAGCAGAATTGTTGAGTAATAAGGCCGACATTAAGATAAATGTGATTATTATTTGCACGAATAACTAGATGGTATTGTTATTTTTAGTCTTTTCAACGTACAGAGAACAACACATTCCGTAAATTTGTCTCGTCAAATTAAATGAATCAAGATTAGTAAGTGTGATTACACGATTTGCAGATAAAAATTCTCCAATAATAAAATAAGCTCTTTTCGTAGCATACCAAAAAATAACCAGCCGTGAAAGCTTGGTATGCATATGACATTAGACATTGAAAAAAGCTAATGAGATTTGTTATTGGGACGATGGTAATGTTAAGTCGGTGGGAATGTTGGAACTTACGGTGGAATGTTGGAATGGTGGGAATGTTTGAATGGTGGGAATGTTGGGACGGTGGGAATGTTAGAACCCGCGGTGGGAATGTTGGGACCCGCGGTGGAAATGTCGGGACTCGCGGTGGGAATGTTGGGACTTCGCGGTGGGAATGGTTGGGACACGATCGAAAAAATTGAGGGAAAATAAAAATATTTCTTCGAAATAAAATTCGAAAGTTTCAGGAGTACACGTTGAGGGTTTTAGAGTACACGTTGAGGCAGTAAAGAGGAAATTTTCTGCGGAAAATTCGGCAAAATATAGCCAAAAACCAAAGATAGTAACTTCTGTCTTTTAAGATGCCGCTAATGATCAAGTTACCAAACCAATCTATTAATAATGCTAAAAAGTTTTTCAGTTCCTTAAGGCCTATTCATACTTCGTGCTGATCCGGCGCCGCGCGGCGCCGCATGCTGCACCCCGTCGGACTTCTTGCCGGACAAAGCCGCATGCAGCAGTGTGCGGCACGAGTCCGGCGGGGTGCGGTGTGGCGTCGCGCGGCGCCGCATCTTCTCAGCCAATCCGACTTTCATTCATACTTCATCCGGCTTCTTCCGGCTAAAAATCAATGTTTGCGCCGCAACAAACATTCATGTTTTTATATTGTTCTCTGTTCAACAGCGTTTCTGCCATACCTTGGCGTGGGGGTATGCACCCTCCAGAAACAAAAATACCCCTCCAGAAACCAAAATACCCCAGAATTCAATTTTTGGAAATTTTTTGTTTTTTCGCAATTCTTTGATGCCAATGGATAGTGCTCGATGAAAAACGTTGAAAATGGTGTTTTTTCGCAATACCACCATTTTTAAGGCCATTTTTGACCTTTTGAAAAAATCTTGCACCTCCCGGAACTCAGGTGGCGCCCACCTATTGTTTCTACTGTTGTGTTGCTTGTATTGTATGCAGTAGGTATGGGTCCACGGGTACTACACTTATGCCCAGAAGGTAACTAAAATGATGCCTGGGATTCTTATTCAGGACCTTGGCGCTTCAAATCCAATAGCGCACCCAGGCCCGGTCTTAGGCATTTGGGGGCCCTAGTGCGAGGTACCTTTTTGGTACTTATTGGAAGCATTTGTATAGTGCACGTGGCGGGCCCCCTAAGGGCCCCTTCGGGGCCCTGTGCGGCCGCACACTCCGCACATGCCAGAGACCGGGCCTGAGCGCACTGAGCTTTTTCATCCCTCCGGGATTGATAAATGGGAAGCTACACTTGTGTGGCGAAGGTTAAAGCCCTTAGGAGTCGCGAGTCGCGCGCGACCCCTTGCGGTATCTCAGCAGGAATCACACCTCGGTGTGTTGGCAATACTCAGTATTGGATGGAAAGCCAATCTTTAACCTTTTTCTTAACCTTTATTGGCCTTATGCTGGCCATCTGAATATACTGGCCATCTGAACTAGTAGGCTGGCCATCTGAATACGCTGGCCATCTGAATACGCTGGCCATCTGAATACACTGGCCATCTGAATATGCTGACCATCTGAATATGCTGGCCATCTGAACTAGGCTGGCCATCTGAATACGCTGGCCATCTGAGTATGCTGGCCAAGTGTACCCTACCCGTCAGATAATGCCGGACTCAAGCCGCAGCGTGCCGCAGCGGTTTTGTCAATTTTTGCATTCCGACCATACGGGCAGCAAGAAAATTCTGGGGGGTCCAAGATTTTTCAAAGGTCAAAAAAATGGCCTTAAAAATGGTGGTATGGCGTAAAAACTCCATTTTTCGACGTTTCTCATCAAGCACTATCCATTGGCATCAAAAAATTGCGAAAAAAACGAAAAAAATTTTCAAAAATTGACTTCTGTGGGGGGTTTTGATTTCTGGGGGGGGGGGTATTTCGGTTTCTCGGGGGGTGCATACCCCCCAAACTCCCGGGCCAACCCGTAAATCCTACTAGTGTTTCCCCCGGTGGGAGAAACGTTTCTCCCATCTAAAATTTCCCCCGGAGGGAGAAACGTTTCTCCCGGGAGAAACGTTTCTCCGGGTGTAGTTACCTATGCTTATCATGGTTTTGCCGTTTCTCCCGTATCTCCCATGGCTCCGGGTGTGGTTACCTATGCTTATCATGGTTTCGCCGTTTCTCCCAGTCTCCGGGTGTGGTTACCTATACTTACATATCATGGTTTCGCCGTTTCTCCCAGGCTCCGGTGTGGTTACCTATGTATGCTTATCATGGTTTCGCCGTTTCTCCCGTTTCTCCCAGGCTCTGGGTGTGGTTACCTATGCTTATCATGGTTTCGCCGTTTCTCCTGTTTCTCCCGGACTCCGGGTGTGATTATGCGTATCACGGTTTTGCCGTTTCTCCCAGGCTCCGGGTGTGGTTACCTATGCTTATCATGGTTTCGCCGTTTCTCCCGTTTCTCCCGGACACCGGGTGTGGTTACCTATGCGTATCACGGTTTCGCCGTTTCTCCCGTTTCTCACAGGCTCTGGGTGTTGATACTTATGATTGTCATGGTCCAGGCGCCGTGTGTAGTTACCTATGCTTATCATGCTATTTCCTTCTCCCTATCTTTTTCATTAGTAGGATTTACGGGTTGGGCCAAACTCCCCCCACACGCCCAGGTGTGATTCCGACACTAAATCGGACGGAGCCGGACGAAGTATGAATGGGCCTTTACTCATTCGGCCGCTGAACTGATCGACATATAGAAAGAACATCCTAAATTATTGAAGGAAAAAATAGGGCAATAATAATACTGAGCTAGAAATCGATTTTGTACGAAGATACAACGAAAACGAATGACAATAGCTTGTGCTTTTTGCTGCATTTGAAAATCAGGAGGCCATGAATGGCGTTCTTTGAATGAAAATCCGTACGCGTGTCGAAATACATTGCTGATGTGCAGCATAATCAGATATGTAAGAACTCTAGGCATCGACCAAGTGAATGCACACATACGTACATATATACTCGTACATCCGTTTAGCTATATTTCGATCGATAAAAAGGACGGAATAGTTTAAAAGTGCGGCAAATGAGCACGACTGAAGGAGCATAATTGTTAATTTACAACATGAAAAAATTCTCATGAATTATGATACCCATCTCCCGAATCATCTCATTCTCGTGCTATTCATAAGATACAATGCGAATACATCACAGTTATGCATTTTTAATCAAATAATCAATTGGATTGACATAGCTAATGTATGCAATTAATAGGGTCATCTGACATTCGTATCAAAATTTCTATACATAGTTAATTCAATCCGAGTCAAAATAGGTTCAAAAGTGCACCTGCTTGTATGGTGCAAAGCCAAGAGCTTCTGCAGATCACATTACATAGTTGCCTTCACACCTGGGCGGGGGGTTAGGGGGTATAGCACCCCCCCCCCGAGAAACTAAAATACCCCCCAGAAACCAAAATACCCTCCAGCATTCGATTTATGAAATTGTTAACTGGGGCGCCGCTCCCACCGTTACGTGAGCAAAATTTTACCCGCACCGGTTTCCCGGATCTTCCGCCTCTGATTCACTGTGTAGTACTAATCGACTACTCGGGCTCTTGCTCACAACTGCGCAAAGTATCGAAGAATATTGAGAAGCAATGAAACATCAACGTCACAGGTTAAACTTCAAAGTAGGCATTTCTAGCCGTGTAGTAGCACTCTGCTACAAACCTTATGCAAAAAAGAAAGCATGCATAATTCTGAATTTAGTTAGAAACCATTGAAAGTTCTCAAATGATATAATCCACAAAGAAATCTGGAAGATGCAAGTTAACTGTAAGGAAGAAAGATACTTGAAGAATAAAAACAGTGAATGTTAATATATATATATATATATATATATATATATATATATATATATATATATATATATATATATATATATATATATATATATATATATATATATATATATATATATATATATATATATATATATATATATATATAAGTAGTAATACGTGGCGCTCTGGACGGCGCCCCAGGCGATTGCACTTTAGTGCATGTGCCTATGTGGCACCGTTCAGAGCGCCACGCAATGCTACTAAGCGGGAAGGGGTTAGCCGGCCAAAGGGGAATGGGTTAACCGGCCAAAGGGAAAACGGGTCAGCTGGTCAAGGGGTCAACCCGCGTCATCCCGAGCACCATAGGTACCTGTTGTCCTGGGGGTCCCTGTTTTTTCAATAAATAAATCTAAGAATCAACCAGCCTTGGAATCGCGTTCTCCATACTTATATAACAGTTTTTTAGAGCCACTAATATCAATCTAGGAATGTCGTGTACTTCAACTACTTTTGTGCAACAATTCGGTAGGGATCTAAAAATAAAATAGGTAGGGGTATTAGTGTTATTATTAATTAATATTAATAATAATCTTATATTAATAGGATGCACTAAATACGAAATTATGACGTATTACGATCAAGCAAGCAAGGTGACGTCATTATACCCCCAGAGGCGAGCCACTGTACCTACATTAATCGGCTTTGCGCCCCTTTCCCTCCCGAAATTAGCATACCCGGCGGGGCGTCCATAAATCTACCTGTGGATTGGGATTATGGGATAAACCGCGCTAAAATTACGTACATACACCACTAAGCTTTCTAGCCTCCGGATCGATATTTGCATTGTGCTAAAATTATGTACGTACACGTTTAATGACTACCAAGCTTCCTGGCCCATGGATTATCGCAGAAACCAAATTTACGGTAACAGTGCGCTAAAATTATCTACGTGTGATGCTTACGACTAATTATCTGCGCAACCCCCAATTTGGATAAAAATTAAAATTATGAGCGTGAAAATCTAAACTCTCAAGAATCGGTAGACTCCCAGAACGTGCGAAAAATGTTCATAAGGTCAAAAAGCACAAATAACACAAATTTAAATTACAATGAATATAGATGCATTAAATAACGCCTGATTTGTGAAAGAAAATTAGAGGCCGCGAATTTAATTATTTAATCACTGTGTAGGATAACGCTAAATATGCGCGCATGTAATATCTAAATATATAAATTTTTAGTTTATTGATTTAAATATATATATATTGGTTCATTGCTCTACGTTCATAAAATAAGTAAATATCAGCGAATAATAACAATATTATTATGATTTGCCAAGTAATAGAAAAACTAATAACTATTCATCGCCTCGCTAAAATATACGAATTTAAGATTCACTACCCACTACTTATTAAGCAACACCGATCATTTTTTAAAAGCCTCGCCGGATGTTGTGGGGATTTCAGAATCGCTAGAATCAAAACTTTGCACATCTTCAAGCAATTTGGGATCGTCGAACGTACCACTAGTCGCAATACTTTCGAAGATATTTTCGACTGTATCGCGTATCGTTAAGATATCGTCAGGACAGTCTAGTGGCCCGACTAAAATTTGCATTTTTAGAGAAAAATCTTTAAAAACTCGTAAAATTCAACGCGCATATTTGATTATTGGTTTTAGGAAAAAATGTATCAAATTTATGTGCAAATACGTGTATATTTTCGAAACATAATAGTTGTATTTAGTTTTTATAATATTTAGTATATATTATTTAAAAAATATAAATTAGCGCTATAAAACATTTATTTAATCAATAAATATATACCTTAAGCGTATCAAGTACCTTCAATGCAAAAAATGCTTAAAAAATTTATGCTACCAAAACACAAAAAATTATTAAACAAGTGTTTTTCGAAGCTAAAAGTTTTCCTTACCTCCCAGTTTTTCGATGGCCTCCACGATTTCGCCTCGTTGGCGCTGCCACCCATAAAATTGTTCCGGCTTTAGCACAATTTCACGTCTTTTGTCCGAGTTTTTTCAGGCATAAAATTTTTTATCGAGTGTTCCTGTTTCGACCGAGGCTATCAGACCGTACGTGAGGTCAATAGGGTCAAGCCGAGAATTAAATAATAGGGCGTTCGAAATTAACGGCGAAGCATCCACCAAATTCCTGGTACTGCCGAGTGTCAACTCTTTAATCTCAACCATTCTTAAAAGTTATAAGAAGTAAACAATGCCTACTCATGACGTACATACATGCTAAAACATGAATTTAAAAAAGCGCTAAAATCAAAACAGATTTACATAAAATCAACGCACAAATAAGTTTATTTGGGCATTTAAATTTTTTACGACGCAGAAATATTAATCCAGAATATCGGTCAGATTAAAATATAAACGCCACGACGTTGAAATTAAGATTGTATAAAATAATTTTGACAGTTCCAGGCCTAAAAATTATCATTTTGATAGTTAGATTTGCGTAGCTTCGTTCAAAAAAGCCAAATTTTAATATTCAAATATCTCAAAAAGCCTAAGCTGATAGAAAAATTGAAAAGATTGCAAAATTAATGATAACAGATTAGGAAGTAGCGCGCTTAGGAAGTACCTCGCCCGACTTCTGAACAGAGAGAGTGGCGAACAAAAAATGGACAAACACGTATTTTCCACTGTCCACTACATTGTAAACTTCAAAAATCTGAACCTAACGCCCCATTGAGTGTAAATTAATTCGGTTCGGGCCAGTTTGTAGCCCTTTGATTGTAGTACGTTTTACTGTTGCGAAACTTATGTTCCGCAAAATATTTGATATGATTTACCAATCAAAATACGAAAAAAACCTGTTTTTTCGCCCATTCTACACCTCAGATTTCGAACTTTACACCCCCATAAACAACTAAATATTACGTTTTTTTAACGCGGCTTGCTTCGACCTGTAGCCCTTGAAAATTATTTTATTTTTATTTCATTCAATTCATCCCAACTCATAATCGAAAAAGTTGACAGAGAAATCTCGGACAAAATCTATCTTTTTACTCATCCACTAGAGTGAAAAGTTTAAATCCCTGGTATTGATTGCGTATTGATTGTTGAAAAGTTTGCTGGTAAGCACAAGATAGCCCTTGATCCATAGTACATTTCTGTCTTAAAAAATTTTTTAAATCTCATAACCGGAGTTGTTGGCAGACATAAACAAGTCGAAAGTGCATGGTTTTGCCGAAAGAATTGAAAAAATGAAAAAAGTCAGTACTCAGAAGATTTTAACCTATCAGTCTTTATTTAAACCCGCATGCGAGAACAAATGCGTCAGCCTCTGCACCAATTCGACAAATCGGCGAATTCTAATAGTTGGTCAATTATTAAAAAATATTCATCATTCCACTGAAGCTTAAGAAAAGTGCTTTTATAATAAAAATAATTATTTATTAAAGACGAGTCGAAAGCCTCTGAAATGAGAAAAATCTGATCAAACAATATGCAATACGGAGTTATCTATCGGCGTTAGAAAATAGATATATAATTCAAAGTCCACCTCTTCATACCTCAACAAACACTAGCTGTAGGAAGTTTAAAAGTCAGATTCGTTATTCTGACCTTACGGAGAACATTTTTTTCAAATTCATTATCCACGACGCTCTAGGCGGAAAAAATTTTTCAGTGTAAAGTTTACACCTGCACTAATAACGCAATATTGATTGTAAGTAAAGAAACAAAATAAGTTTTGACGTGCAGCGCTTAGGACGAGGCACATTTTAAAGGTAGTTACCACATTCTGTCTACTAAGTGGAGAATATGGCAGGGAAAAATATTTTTTGTCCCAGACAGTTTACAATATTCCGCCTCTAAATTTAAAAATTTTGTTTAAAAAAAAACTAAAAAAACCACTAGATTTTATAAGCGTCTATCTTTTGAAATCAATCAGACTGCATAGAATGTAAAAGTGAGTTATGTAGATATGCTCGTGCACATGAAAACAGTAAAAAACCGTCTAGTTTACACTCCTGTGCAAGAACTAATGCGTAGTTTACACTCCTGTGCAAGAACTAATGCGTGTAAAGTAAATTTTAAGACCAGATTCGTAACCTACTAATCAAGAAAAAGATTTTAAAAAATATGGCCCTCCGCAAATCATTTGAATGTTTGGTGTGAACTTTACACACTCACGACTCGCTCGGTATTTAGTGTAAACAAAAAAATGGGGCCCTCAGTTTTTTATTATCTACCTTTAAAAGAAACCGCACCTCTCAGATGTGTGCCGTTATAGCTGTGAGGGGAGGGCCTATGTTGGGGGTACCCAAGTATATAATAAATACGCGCTAACGCGCTACCTATGAAAACTTGGAAACGACAAATAACGTACCTACGGGACTTACTTAAGTACCTGGCTACACTTAGCGTTGGTCAGGTTGCTAGGGCGAAACGGCGAACTCAACCACACGACCCTCAATAACTACGGTCTCAAACTCCTCGGACCTAAATTCGTCCGTACCTACGGAGCTATTGGCAGCTATGCCCTAAAAATCTAACCAGTAGTAGTAATTAAGTAGACCCAGAATTTTGCCCTAGGTCAGTTGACCAATTTTGGACCAAAATAATAATTAACGCGAAAAGATTTGTTAACTTGTTTCCGCCAGATAATACCTATGGCGAAAAACTATTTCTTTTCTGGTTCCTACGAGCACAATGAACAATGAAAACAAGAACAAGGAGCTCTCAACCAGCCAGTCATCTTACATAAAAATTATGACATAATTTTTATGATTTTTAAATTGAAAATTGGGTGTTTTAATTTGCGATAAAGAAAATACTCAAAAGATAGTCACTTGGATTATTTACGCCGAGTAATAAAATAAGGGCCGTCCACCAATTCCAAACTGAACGCGACTGATCACTATGAAAATGTTTTGAAAAATGAGCTTGCTAAGCGAGAGTTGTAAACCAAGAAAAATTAAAGTTTAAACCTACCATTAAATTATTAAGAGAATTATAAAAGATTTTAAACTTTAAGAAAATGCAAAAGGTGGGATGTTGGTAAATTAAAAAACAAAGTTATCCAGCAGAAACTCAAAAACTTTATGCAAATATCAAGTGTAAGGAACACTAACGCTTAGATTTGGAAGTAAAATAAATTTGTAGTATAAACTACATATTAACAACAAATGAATAGTGAAAACTTCACACAAATACTAGGTGTAGAGAAAACTAACAGTCAGAAACCCAATTCTGATTTTACGTAGAACATTTCGCAAAAAAATTTAAGCTTCCGCAAGGCTCTAGAACTAAAATTAATATGCAGTGTAAACCTTACACAACCACAGAGTGTAAAGAAGACTTTAGTCGGATTCGCAATTCTAATATTACTCAGATATTACGATAAAGATTTATGAAAAAATTGAGTCTCAACAATAAACCGAGAAAAATAAACATCAGTTGCAAACTACTTTACACCACTGTTGAGTGTGAGCTAACGCGCTCAACTAGCGTCTCACATTTGATTCCTGCTACATTTTTAGACTTTAGAAAAAGTCAAGCTTCTCCAAGGCTCTAGAACTAAAGTTAATATGCGGTGTAAACTTTACACAACCACAGATTGTAAAGAAAATTTCAGTCGGATACGTAATTCTGATATTACTCTGATATTACGATCAACATTTATGAAAAATTAAGTCTCCACAATGGCCCGAGGACAATTAAATATCACATGTTAAGCACTTTACACCACTGTTGTGTGCAAACAAACTGGCGTATCACATTTGGTTTCTGGTTCATTTTTAGACTTGAAATTATGTCCAGACTCATAACCCAGAACTTGACAGAAAAAACAAGACAGAAACACCTTTAACTCCCCCATTTTCTTGACTTTACATCTCCCGGAAGAGCTAAATACTGATGTAAACAAACGCAAGTCGCTGTTACGCGTACCCCTTAGAAAGTACTTTATTTTTATCCTATTCGACCTCGCCCGACTTCTGAACAGAGAAAGTTGCGAACAAAAATGTACAAACACGTATTTTCCACTGTCCACCACATTGTAAACTTTAAAAATCTGATCCAAACGCCCCCTTGAATGTGAATAAATTCGGTTCGGGCCAGTTTGTTGCCCTTTGATTGTAGTACGTTTGTATGTGCCAAACTTATGTTCCGCAAAATATTTGATATGATTTACCAATCAAAATACGAAAAAATCTGTTTTTTTCGCCCACTTTACACCTCAGATTTCGAACTTTACACCCCATAAAAAACTCAATATTACGTTTTTATGAACGCGGCTTGTTTCGAAGTATAGCCATTAGAAGTTACTTTATTTCTATTTTATTCAATTCATCCCAACTCATTACCGAAAAAGTTGGCAGAGAAATCTTGGACAAAATCTGTTTTTTTACTCATCCACTAGAGTGTAAAGTTTGAAACCATGGTATTAAGTGCGTATTGATTTAAGAAAAGTTTGCTGGTTAGCACAAGATAGCCCTTAATCCGTAGTACATATCTGTCAGAAAAAATTTCCTAAAACTCATAACCGGAGTTGTTGGCAGACATAAACAAGTCGAAAACTCGGCCAAAATGTGTCTTTTCACCCCCAGATTATCGCACTCTTTACACTCCCATTCGAGAACTGAGGCGAAATTCAAAAAACAAAAAAGTGTCCTCTACAGAACCTAAATAGATGAATAAGTCAAATGAAGTGCATGGTTTTGCCAAAGGAATTAAAAAAATGAAAAAAGTTAGCATTCAGAAAATTCGAACCCACCATTCTTTCTTTAAGATCGCATCCGAGAACAGAGTTGTCAACCACAGCACCAACTCGACATATCGGCAGATTTCAGCTTGATTATACTATCTTGAAAAATAATCATCATTCTACTGAACTTTAGGAATAGAGCATTTATGATGATAAAAATAATTATTTATTAAAGACGAGTCAAAAACCTCTGCAATAAGAAAAATCTGATCAAACAATATGCAATACGGAGTTATCTATCGGCATTAAAAGATGGATGTAGGTATAATTCAAAGTCCACCTCTTCATAACTCAGCAAACACTAGCTGTAGAAAAGTTTAAAGACCAGATTCGTTATTCTGACCCTAAGGAGAACATTTAAAAAATGCATCATCTACGACGCTCTGGGCGCAAAAATGCTTCTCGGTGTAAAGTTTACACTTGTTCCAATACCGCAATATTAGATGTATAGAAACAAAATAAGCTGGGATCTGTAACGCTAAGGTCAGGGCACCTTTTAAGCATAATCAGCATGTTCCGCCTACTTAGCGGAGTAGTTGAAGAAATATCGTTTTTCATCTCGAACCCTTTACACTAAAACGATCACAGATAGAGAAATATTGCATTATAAGAGAAAAAATTCAGTTTTGAGATTTTGCAACCTTCTACATTATAAAACTGATTGGACTGCACAGAAACTAAAATTGAGTTAGATAAGCTGAAGGACACGCAAAGAGTAAAAAACACTTATACTTTACACTTTTATGCAACAACCATTGAGTGTAAAGAAATTTTAAGGTCTTATTCGTAATCTACAGCTCAGGGGCAACATTTTCAAAGAAAATTGGCCCTCCGAAAATTATTCGATTTTTCGGTCTACACTTTACACGCTCTTTGCTAATTCAGTATTGAGTGTAAACAAAAAAATACAAGCATCGAATTTTTTAATTATCCATCGATTAAAAAAACGCACAGGGGGTTGACTCAAATTTCGCACTCGCTGTGATAAACATATAAGAAAAAGGATAGCCAAGTAAATTATAGGTAGCGCTATCGCGCTACCTATGATTGTTACGCGCTAACGTGCTACCTATGATTTTATCATAAATTGCTCTGTTTTTCAAAGTTCTCGGTACTCTTTCTGATGCACTTTTCCCGTGAATGGAAATGAATGCTGAGGGCACAACCCTTGGTCTCCCATCCCAGCCATGCTAAAAAATTGGATGCTTCGCGCTTTTTACCCTCATTGACTTATGAACTACCGATCTATATATAATTTAAGGTAACATATTTTAGACAATAAGTTAGTTCAAACTATTCAAACTAATTTCTTTTTGATAAAAGATAACTCGGTTTGAACTACTAAGTTGCAAGCTCTACATATGTGTGTAGTTCTAAGTTCCATGAAATAAGTCGTTAGTTTAGAACTAAGTTTTAAACTTATTTTTTCCCGAACCTTTGCCAACACTATAATGAAAATTTCTATCGATGTCTTTTTTCAATACAACGAAAGTTGCTCGTCAAAACAGCGAGGCGATGGTCGCATTAACTTGCATAAATCAATGTAAGTTAGATTTTTATTTGCTCAGAATTCCGAACAAAAATTTCTCATTATATCCCAAAATTTAGCGCTGCCGAGCATACGCGATTTTATAGTCGCAATTTATTAATATTAGTTGCCTCTAATTTATATAATCAATGAATTAAAATCTGAATTAATTTAATTATTTACACCGTACATATGTAAAGATCCTTATATTGGGTTTTATTTTCAATCGCGGAATGGTCAAAATTTTCGACAGTGAACGCGTATGTACGTTTAACTATAATAGGTGATATTCAGAATATATTTTACACCCTTTGCATTTTCCGACCTTACATAACTCAGCGTTTTTAATCAACTAATTTCTAGCGTCTCAGGTAATAATTTCGCAACAACTTTGAAAAATTCGACACGAAGCGCGTAAAACTTTCGGCATTTGTTACCTATTGTGACCAAATTCGCAATTTTCGAAGCCAATGTAAAAAAGTTATTGAAATCCGACATTTTCGGCATTATGATTATTTTAAGCTTAATTTTATGTTCTTTTTAATGGCAACTTAGAAATCTTTCTGAATAAACTATAAAAAATTGGAGCACATTAGGCATCTTAGCAAGCATACTATCTCAGTGACGGACGCTGTTATTTTGGTTAAACCCGTGAGCGAATGTTAGGCGTCTTGTATTAATTCATGGAAGTTCGATAGAAGTTCGACAAAGAATTTCGAAGAAGTTCTATAGAAGTTCTATAGAAGTTCGATAAAGAACTTCTTCGAAGAAGTTCTATAGAAGTTCGAAAAGAACTTTGAAGAAGTTCTGTAGAAGTTCGATAAATAACTTTGATCGAAGTTCTTTAGAAGACTGTCGAACTTCGATAACACGCGTAATCGAAGTTCGATAAATTTTCAATAGAACTTCGACAAAATGCACATCGAAGTTCGTCTAACCTACGAGACGAAGTGCTGCAAATCTTTAATAAAACTTCGATGTTGTGCAAATCGAAGTTCGGCCTAAGTTCGACAAACCATTTATAGGGAACTTTGATAGTGAGCAAATCGAAGTTCGACAGATCTTTTATAGAACTTCAACAAACATACAAGTCGAAGTTCTAAGAGACCAAAAAATGAGGTCATAGAACTTTGAGTGAGCGAATAGCAAGGGTCATTTAAATTTTAATAGGTACCTAAGTACCTGTGCTTCCTTGTTGAATAATAACTTTGAATTGTATTGATTTTCGGTAGCCCATTTCCGAGTCATGTGAAACAGACTATAATTAATGCATGCGATGCGCCTACATAATTTATGCTCACCTTTATTGGCGATTGCATGACCTTGCACTCATCTGTTTAGCGACTCAAAGACGTTTTTCTATACGCACCTTCAAAACGTTCTCGCTAGAAAAAGATCTACGACTTGACTTGATTGACATTTGGAATTACAGAATAATCATGCTGAATTTTTTACAATCAAATTCAATTAACAAACCATTTTCACTGTTTTAACATGTGTTTTGAACCTTTAATGGTTTGCTTTATGATTTTCGGAGTCTTATCAGTTAGTAAAAATTGTTCAGTTAAACACATTACGTCGACATGGATGCATTAAATGAATGGGAACATCGGCTAATTGGCTTGACTACGAATACAAATGCCCGTTCGTTAGCTTGGGTTCCTAAAAATATCGGTTCTTGCCTTTCATATGAAAATTTTTACCTGCGCGTAAGTCGGACGGACTGTGTGTTCTGTCCGTTTGACCATCAGTATAGCATCTTGCCTTAAATAAGCATTGCCTACACATGCCATGATGACATGTCCAATGACCCCTGCCCTATCGTGATGTCCTTTCTACTCGCCATTGTTTGATTCAACTCATAAATTAACTCAAGCGCACATTCATGATTTGCTATACAGTGTAATACTAGCAAACGAGATGTCGCCATACCTGGGCATGGCGGGTTTTGGGGGTGTGCGTATGCACCCCCAGAGGGTAAGTGCGTATGCATCCCCCAGAAACCAAATCTGGGGGATGCACGGTATGTGGCCACCTCCAGAATTCAATTTTTGAAATTTTTTTCGTTTTTTTCACAATTTTTTTGTGGCCAATGGATATTTGCCGATGAGAAACGTGTTTTTTTCGTCATGACACCATACCTGGGCGTGGGGCGGGGGTAGGGAAGGGGGTAATACTTTCCTCCAGGAAGCAAAGTACCCCCAGGATTCAATTTTTGATTTTTTTTTTGTTTTTTTTTCGCTATTTTGTGATGCCAATGGATAGCGCTTGATGAGAAACGTTGAAAAATGGTGTTTTTTCGCCAAACCGTGCACCCCTCCCCCAGATTTTTTGACCTTGAAAAATCTTGCATCCCCCAGCATAGGTGGGCAGCACCAAAATTCTGGGGGTGAAAAAATTTGGGGGGGGGGTGAAAAAATTTAAAGGTCAAAAAATGGTCTTAAAAGTGGTCGTTTGGCAAAAAAACAATTTTTCGACGTTTCTCATCAAGCACTATCAAATGGCATCAAAAAATTGCTAAAAAAGCAAAAAAAATTTTTCTGGGGGTCTAAAATTAAAATTTCAATATGAAGTTTAGAATTATTACATTTTTGATAATATCATATACGTACGAAAACAATTTTTTAAAATTTAAATTTTTGTAAAATTTCAAAATTTTTTGAACTTAAAACATTTTTTGAGGGATCATAAAATTAAGCTATGACTGAATATCAGAAAAGAGCTCCTTCATTCGAAGCAGCGTTATAAATTGGAAAAACATCGCTCATCTAATTTTAGAATTTAAATCGCAGTCGTGCTGTTTTGTTTATACCTGTAAAGTTTGCTTGAAAATGACAAAATTAAATTTCAGATTAAAAATCCTCGATTAAACATAAGCGCGAGCTTTGATTTTATCGATTTATGCTTGCAAAAAAGCTTTGCCTTGTTCCATTTCTCTTGCAATTAAACATCTTTCTGGATTTCCAAATGCCAATCAAGTCAAGTCGTAGATATTTTTCTAGCGAGAACGTTTTGAAGGTGCGTATAGAAAAACGTCTTTGGGTCGCAAAACAGATGAGTGCAAGGTCATGCTATCGCCAATAAAGATGAGCATAAATTATGTAGCCGCATGCATTAATTATAGTCTGTTTCACATGACTCGGAAATGGGATACCAAAAATCATTACAAATCAAGGTTATTATCCAATAAGGAAGCATGTATTAGGAGCTATAGGTACTTAGGTACCTATTAAAATTTAAATGACCCTTGCTATTTGCTCACTCAAAGTTCTATGACCTAATTTTTGGTCTCTTAGAACTTCGACTTGTATGTTTGTTGAAGTTCTATAAAACATCTGTCGAACTTCGATTTGCTCACTATCAAAGTTCTATAAAAGGTTTCTCGAACTTAGGCCGAACTTCGATTTGCACAACATCGAAGTTCTATTAAAGATTTGCAGCACTTTGTCTCGAAGTTAGACGAACTTCGATGTGCATTCTATCGAAGTTCTATTAAAAATTTCTCAAACTTCGATTAGCGTGTCATCGAAGTTCGACAGTCTTCTATAGAACTTCGATCAAAGTTATTTATCGAACTTCTATAGAACTTCTTCGAAGTTCTTTATCAAACTTCTATAGAACTTCTTCGAAGTTCGACAGTCTTCCACAGAACTTCTATAGAACTTCTTCGAAGTTCTTTACTGAACCATGAATTAATACAAGACGCCTTATGACGTTTCATTACTGAATACTCTGGAAATTCAAACGTGCCGTCGCACGCAGGTACCTACATATTTATTTACCAAAGTTCATTTGCATGTTAAATCGCATCAGCGACCAATCGTCAATCGTGACACGAATTTCGCGACCGCCAGTCGTAGATGTTTGACGCACAAAAAATAGAGGGGCACGTTAACGTTGGATGTGGCGGCGAATAACAAAAATAAATAGGGATTAATATCAAAAAACGTGTCGGTGTCGCCAATGTAGGTTATGTTTATGGTCATGGGCAAACTTTGGAGCAAGAAGGTGCTGACGACCATAATCGCCACGCGTTTCGTGACGGCGACTTCCCTTTTGAGGCGGGCTTTTCGGATGGCGCCGCCGGATGAATCGCCGACGCTGCCGCTGGCGTTCCCATTAGATAAGACGATTTTGGCTCGTCGGCTTCTCATAATGACCAGAGCTGCGAAGTAGAGCAACATGCTGACGTAGCCGATCGTCATTAATTGATACATATGCCAGTTGTAGTATCTGAAATTTGATTACGCAGAGTTTTGTTTTGAAAAAAACTTAAATTTTTCGCAATTCGTTTACTTGTAGATTGTATAGAGATAATTTTTATTCTAGCTTGCATTTTGTAAACAAAATAAAAATAAAAACGATGCGGCTCATTTATTGTATTTACCAATTGCTTCTTCACAAACGAAATAATTATTCAAAATGCTATAATGCAGCGATTTGTAAAATTAACAAGCTGAAAGACTTAAAACACAGGGAAAATTAAAAGCAAATTGGGAAATCCAGTCGGTCTGGTGTTTTCATTCATGCAATTCGAGCGTATACTCGGTTTCATCGGTAGCGCGTTAGCGCGTACCTATAATATATATCTGGGCACCCTAACACCTGTGCACCCCTCCTAAAGCAACACTCGAGACACATATGTATTGTGCCCTTTTTTCAACAGACAGATAATAAAAAAATTTGCTTCCCTTGTTTTTTGTTTTTTTCTAAATCAGTAACCAGTGTGTAAAGAGCGTCTAAAGTTTTACTGTAACGTTATAACATATATTTTTTAAAATTTTGGTCGGTTACCAGACTTACATAACTCAGTTATGCAGTCTGTTTCGTCTGGTTTTGTTAAAATATAGACAATTGAGTAAGCTAAAGAGTGTAAAGAATCTGAGGGTGAAAAAACACATTTAGCCCTATTTTTGTCTGCCAAGAAGTCCATGAATCCCAGGAAATTTATTCCAGCAAATTAATATACTATGAATCAAGGTCGGCTTTTGGCTTACCACCAAACTTTTTCACACTCAATACGGAGTTAGATATAGGGGTGATGGTGTAAAAAGCAAGTTTAATCACAGATTAATCCGCCAACTTCACCGCTTATGTCAGAGCGAATTAGATAGAATTAAATTAAAGTGCGTTCCTAAAGCTACATGTCGCAGCAAAGCGCGTTCAAAAAACTCAATATTGAATTACTTGTGAGGGCGTAAAGTTCGGAATCAGTTGTGTAACATCGGGCGAAAAGACACGTTTTTTTCCCTCTTCTGATTGGTCAATATGTCGACTATTTTGCGGAACAGAAGTTTTCCGCACACTAACGTACTACAATTTAAAGGCTGCGAAGTAGCCCAAACTGAATTTCTTTACACTCAATGGGGAGTCAGTTTCAGATTTTTATAAGTTTACAATGTGTTGGATAAAGGGAAAATACTTTTGTGTCCCTTTTTTTCTTCGTAACTTTCTCCGTTTAGGAGTTCGGGATAAGTCGAACAGAATAAAAATAAAGTACTCTCTAAGGGGTACACGTCAAAGCGAATTGTGTTCATTTACAATAATTTTCAGCTTTCATTAGGAAGTGTAAAGTCAAAAAGCGGGTTGTTAAACGTGTTTCTGCCTTGTTTTTTCTGTTAACTTCTCCGGTTATGAGTCTCGACATAATCAGCAAGTCTAAAAATATACGAGGGGACAAGCGTCTTAGTTACGTCAGCCGGGAACATTTCTTAATACTTATCAGTGATGTAAAATGGTTTAAATCTAACATTTGTTTGTCTTCAGACCATTGCGGAGAAGTAATTTCTTCAGATATTGATCGTAATATCAGAAGTAGCAAACCGACTAAAATCTTCTTTACACTCGGTTGTTGTGTTAAGTTTACAATAAAAATTAACTTTAATTCTATAGCGCTGCAAAAGCTCAATATTTTTCAACGTGCTCTCTGTAACGTCAGGATTACGAATCGGACTGTTACACCCAGTAGTTAAGTTTATGTTTACACTATTTGCACTAAGTTTACACTGTACACCCAGTAGTTATGTTAAGTTTACACTATTCGTCTATTGCTGATGTGTAAAGTTACATACAAGTTGATTTTACTTCTAGAGTGTTGCAAAACTTAATTTTTTCAAAAATGTTCGTGAGGTCAGGTCTACGAATCTGACTGTATGTTTTCTTTACACCTAGCAATTGGGTAAAGTTTACACTGAAAATTGACTTAGATTCAGAGCGTTGGAAAAGCTCAATTTTTTTCAAAATGTTGCGTGTAACGTCAGGATATTCGAATCTGAGTTTAAGTGTTCTTTACATGCAGTAGTTGCTTAAGCTTTACACTGGAAACATTTGAGCTGTTTAAATAAGGTAAGGTTGTCTTGTTTAAAAAAGATAACGCAGATGTTCCGAACAACATTGTTTTCCGCGTTCTCGGAATGTTGTCATTATCGTGGCGTGTTACTGTATATGTTAACTGACTGATTTACTCGAATCATGCTAGTTAAAAGTAGGGTACTAGCAGAGAACAATGCTCGAATGGAACAAAAAAGACGAATATATTTGGAATCGCGCATCTTTAAGGACATGAAAGGAGGGGACTAGGGAAATCTTACCTATTTATACCTATAAAAGTTGTAAGAATCTGATTTTAATTTTCATTTTAATTCCGCATCCATTAAGGATATAAAAGGAGAGGACTAGGGAAATCTTACCTATTTATACTCTATAAAAGTTGTGAGAATCTACTAGAAATTAGACTTCGGCAAAAAACGAAAAAATCTAAGTTTATGCTGCGGCCTTCACAAAACATTCTTTACTCGAACCAGCCTTCTGGCTTGCTCCGCTCTGCCCCCAGCTACATGCAGGCGCATAAGCAAAAACTTACCGCGTCGATACGCTCATTGAATGATAACAATAAGCTGGATACAAAATCGATTGATTCAAAGCGTGCGAACTGATCAAACTGATCGAAGCATCGGTCAACGCGTAGGCATAGGCGATCAGCGTTAAAATTAAGGCGTAAGAGCAGCCCCATGCGCCGTAGGATGAAGGGTAGGCCATGCACAAAAATCGATCCATAGCGAGCAGACCAATCATCCACGAACAGGCGCATTCGCCTATTTCGGCTAGTATCAAGTGCACTCCTTCTAGCATGCATCTACATAGAGTTTAAGATGCACGATGTACGAAAATAATACGACCATACGTATACATATGGATGGACAACAAGCGGTCTAGAGCATGCATGGGCAGAACAACCAAATTTTGAAGAGATTGGATGGGGCAAAATCGTCAAAAACTCAATTATGGAAGAATCTTTCAGGTTCTTGGAAACTACCAAGACTCCCAAACCCATGTGTGGTCTGCTGGATCAAAACGTCAAATTTGTATCCTGAGAAGGTCTGCGATATTAAATTCTAGAATGTAATCCATAATTAGACGACTGCCGAGTTCTGGGTCCAGTTGGTGGGATTCCCGGTGCAAAAAATATAATTCTGGGGGATTTCCGGATTATCGGGTGTTTACACAGCCCCAAGCCCCTGCGTTTACGCGTGGTCCACCAATCCGTCCTTGAGAGCTAGAAGTGCCTTTGAAAATGATGGATGCACTGATATGACACAATTTTTTGATTTTGTAGATCCTCTTCCGTTTAAATATTTCCCTAAAAATCGATAAAATTCAACCAGAACTGGTCGAACGAAATTAGTTACACCAAAAGCACTGAAACTTTCGAGCCGAAAATTTGCTAAAAACGCATAAAATAACTTATTTTTCTGACTTTTTGAATAAATATAAATCTTGTGGGATCAGTACCACACCTGGGTGTGGGGGAAGGGTTTTGGGGGTATACAACCCCCCAAGAAACCAAAATATCCCCCAGGAACCAAAATGCCCCCTCCAGAATTTAATTTTTAAAATTTTTTGTTTTTTTCACAATTTTTTGCTGCCAATGGGAAAAGTTCGATGAGAAAGATTGAAAATGGTGTTCTTTCGCCATACCACAATTTTTAAGGCCATTTTTTTACCTTTGAAAAATCTTGCACACCCCCCAGAGCTTTAATGCTGCCCACGTATGATCAGTACCCATATGGAGGTGTCAAAATATGTACGTAAGAGCAGCTGCTGAGTTCTGAAATTCTGAGTGTAAAGGTCAGAAATTCCCGAAAAATTGATAATAATCAATGAAATATATAAGAGAAAAAATATAGATATTTATTTTCATAACAAAAAGATAAGCATTTGAATGGATTGCAGAATCGTCGTAAAATTGGGATTCGCTATTCTTGTTAAATCAAGATAATTATATCACTAGTGGTAAATTGAACTATTTTAACAATAATTCTTAAATTACCTTAATGGTGGCATGCCAAAATCGCCTATGCTCATGATTACAATACTTCGGAATCCATAGCAGACGTACGACAATGCATTTGATATGTCACCGATGGCAAGACCTATATAGAAAATCACAGCATGAGATCCTTCTTATTAATCAGCGAGATCGTAAAAATTTCTTGAACTTATTTACGATCAATGTAAATTTTGAAAAAAATCAATTTTCAATTTTCGCTTTCTTATTTAATCCTGCTAATGAAATGTTTCCAATTAATAGATTTTTGCGTTCTCTTTTTATAAGGGTTAATGTTTGTGGTGGCATGGCAATTAAATAAACAATTACCGAATAATGGGTACATCAGTAAAATTTCAAAAGGTCGTTCACGTCCAGACAACCATATGTTGCGTTAATATGTATTAAATACATGATTAAAGAATACAATCATGAGCTAAAGAATAGAGCTTTTTAAGAATATGAGAAGACGAATAAATCCAAATAAGAGACTAAGAAATCTAGAATTACCGTATAAAAAGGGAGTAATAAATATATGCCAACGAAGTGTAAAAAATCTAGCAGAGATGCTAAAACTGGGAGCTTGAGTTAAGCTGCGGAATTAGATATTTAACTAAGAGTGTGAATGGAACGGCATTAAGCACTGAACTTAAGCGATACAGTACTGTCCATATTTAAAAAAATTTTGGAATAGTAGAAGTAAAAAAATATCCAA
This sequence comes from Mermis nigrescens, assembly GCA_036768485.1. NCBI lineage: Eukaryota > Metazoa > Nematoda > Enoplea > Mermithida > Mermithidae > Mermis > Mermis nigrescens. The sequence continues at coordinate 274,873 of JAVLUZ010000036.1, read as the reverse complement.
AAAAAATTTGAAAATAAACGTATATTTTTTTTAGTAAATTAATATTTCATTCTATACTATTTCATTATCAATTAAACTCGATTCCTGTAATTTTGTCCTTTTGGAATAACTTTGGAGAAATTTATATATACATACTTGCATCACATAAATGTACCTGCGAGAAAGAAGTTGGAAGGCTGTCTTTTAATTCCAATTATTACCAAGAGAATAAATGTATTGAGTGGTACACCAACTATCCCAATGAGCAAGCCGAGGTATGTACCGAAAATGTTGGCCCAATCGGTTGAAGACGACGGTAGCTTTACTGAGGTAGTGTTGTTCATTCGCTTTTTAAAATGGTATAATGACTTTTGATCACCTTTCTATCAATTTTTATTATTAGATTCTTCGGGTCTTGTTCGCTCAGTGGAGCAACTGCATCACCTGATGATAAAATTTCTCTGAAATATACCTTAATCATTTGATCCTCATGTTATTTAGATTATTTGAAAAAGTTTGTACACTCTGATAATTTTTCGAGGTTTTGGATTATGGACGCAAGCGATTTGCATTCTTCCTTTTTTGTCATGCTAACTTCTCTGCGCCGGATATATGTTATGGGTGGGATGGGGTCTCTGCAGGGGTTTCGATACTACAAAATTCAAAATACCCCGTAGTCTTCAGGAATTTAGTTTTTGACATTTTATTTTCGCAATTTTCGACCCGCCATACCGAATTCAACATATATATCATAGGTAGCGCGTTAGCGCGTACCTATAATATACTTGGGTACCCCCCAACACCTGGGCACCCCCCTACAGCTATAACGGGACACTTCTGGAAGGTGCGGTTTTTTTAAAAGAAAGATAATAAAAAAATTCGCTGCCCGTGTTTTTTTGTTTTTCTTGAAACTCAAAATTGACTGTGTAAAGAAGGTGTAAAGTTTTTGTGTAACGTTATAACATAGGACAAATTTTGGGACCTTTTTACTGCGGCATGTGGACAACTGAGTATTGATGACTCGAAGGACTGAACAGAATAGGATAATAGAGGGATGAATTCTACAGATGACACTTTTTTTTGTTTTTTGAAATTCGCATTATTTATCTAACGGCAGTGTAAAGAGTGCGAAAATCTGGGGGAGTGAAAAAGCACTTTTTGGTCGAGTTTTCAACCTTCCTATGTCCGATACTAACTCCGGTTATGAGGTTTTTAAAATGTTTTCTGACAGAAATGTAGAGCGGATCAAGGGCTACATTCTGCATATAAGCAAAGTCTTCTATGCCCTATGGTGAGTTAGATCCTGGGGTTTAAAGTTTACACTCTAGTGGATGGTGTAAAAAAACGGATTTTAACTAAGATTTCTCTGCCAAATTTTTCCGCTTATGAGTCAGTGCAAATCGAAGACAGCATTAATAAAGTGCCTCACAGGGGCTAAACATCGCAGCAAACCGCATTTAAAAAAACGCAATATTGAGTTATTTATGGGGGTGTAAAGTTCGAAATCAGAGGTAAAAAATGGGCTAAAAAACACGTTTTTTCCGAAGTTTGATTGATAAATCATGCCAAATAATTTTTGCAACAGAATTTTTGGCACACAGGAATGTACTACGATTTAAAAGCTACAAATTGTACCAAACCGAATTTCTTTAAACTCAATGGGGAGTTCGGTACGGAATTTTAAAGTTTACAGTGTTCTAAATGATGGAAAATACGTTTTTGTTGCGTTTTTTGTTCGCCACTTTCTCCGTCCAGAAGTCGGGATAAGTCTAATAGAATAAAAATAAAGTGCTTTATATCGGGTGCATGTCAAAGCAAATTGTCTATACATTAATATTTAGCGAGTGTAAAGTCAAAAATTTGGAGTTTTAAATGCGTTTCTGTCTTGTTTTTTCTGCCTGCTTCTCCGGTTACGAGTCAGGGACACGTTTATCAAGTCTAGAAATGGACCAGGAATCAAATTTGATATGCCAGTCTGGCGCATATGTTTACACTCTACGGTGTTGTAAAGTAGTTTACACCAATTGTTAGTTTGCCCATAGAACATTATGTAGACTTAATTTTTTCATAAATATTAATCGTAATATCGGAACAATATCAAAATTACGAATCTGACTAAAATCTTCTTTACACTAGGTGTTTACATGAAGTTTACACTACATATATATTTATCTTCGTTTTTGAGCATTCCTGAAACCTAATTTTTTCTTGGAGCCTAGAAGTTTTCAAAGGATCAAATGTGAGACGTCACGTAGGCGCTTTTGTTTACATCCAACAGTGATGTAAAGTAGTTTACATTCATTGTTTATATGTCCTCAGACCATTGTAGAGACATAATTTTTTCATGAATGTTGATCATAATATCCGAGTAATTTTTTACACTGCATGTTGGCCTTTGTTCTAGAGCATTGCAAAAATCGAAATTTTTTCCTGAGATATAAAAATTTACAGGGAATGAAATATATACGTCAATTGGGCGCGCTTGCTTACACTCAGCAGTATTGCAAAGTGGTTTAAACCTAATGTTTATTGTCTTTAAAACATTATGGAGACTCATTTTTCCATAAATGTTGAAAGAAATATCGGAGCAATATCAAAATTACGAATCCGACTAAAATATTCTTTACGCTATGTGTTTGTGTAAAGTTTACGTTACGTGTTAACCCTAATTCGATAGACTTGCAGAGACTTTGTAACTGAAGTCAAGAAATTTTCAAGGATTCATATGTGAGACATCAATTAAGTGAGTTTGTTTACCCTCAAAAGTAATCTAAAGGGATTTAAAAATTATGTTCAAGTGTCCTTAGATCATTGAAGAGATGTAATTTTGTCTTAAATGGGTTGCATTAAAGTTAAATCTTTCTTAGCCGTGTTTATAATATGTTTCACAAAATCTTGCACATGGAGAGCTATCGTTTAATTGATGTAAATTGCCTGCAAAAGTGGTTTAAAATGAACCAGCAATCACACTACTGTGCACAGAAGTCGACAAAGATATGCAGCTTTATTGTAATCATGTACATTAATAAGCCGTAAACTGTCAGTATTCTCTACACCTAGTAGTTGTGTAAAGTTTGCACTATTCATTTGTTGTTAATATGTAGTCTATACTACAAATTTATTTTACTACCAAATCAAAGCGTTAGTTTTCCTTACATTTGATATTTGCGTGAAGTTTTTGAATTTTTGCCGAAAATCTTTGCCTTCTAATTTACCAACATCCCGCCTTTTCCATTTTCTTGAAGCTTAAAATCTTTTATAATTCTCTCATAATTTAATGGTAGGTTTTAACTTTAAGTTTCTCTTGGTTTACAACTCTCGCTTAGCAAGCTCATTTTTCAAAACTTTTTCATAGTGATCAGATTAGTTGCGTTTAGTTTGGAATTGGTGGACGGTCGTTATTTTATTACTCGGCTTAAATAAACCAAGTGACTATCTTTTGATTATTTTCTTCATCGCAAATTCAAACACCCAATTTTCAATTTGAAAATTGACCCAATTTTCAATTTGAAAATTGATCCAATTTTCAATTTGAAAATTGAAAATTGGGTGTTTTTCAATTTCAAAAGTCACAACACATTGTGCTTGTGTATTGATTGAGTGAGGATTTGCAATGTGAATTCGTTGGTTAAATTTTTGTGCTTGATTATAAGTGAACTGCACATTAAGAAGAAATAACTTAATGCAGTTTTAATTTGAAAATGGATGGTGTCAATAAGGTTGTCTTGTTTAAAAAGGATAATGCTGATGTTAAGAACAATATTGTTTTCCGCGTTCTTGGACTGTTGTTATTATTGTGGCATGTTACTGATTGTGTTTACTGACTGATGTACTGAAATCACGCTAATTAAAAGTAGTGTACTAGCAAAGAAAAATGCTCCGATGGAACAAAAAAGATGAATATACTTGGAATTGTGGATTATTATGGATGTAAAAGGAGGGGACTAGGAAAAATCTACCTAAAGTCGGAAAATCTGCTAAAAATCACACTTTCTCTAAGCAACGCAAAAAATCGATGTATATTCTGCGGCCTCTAAAAAAGTGTCTTTTTTAAATAATGTTCGAAGTTTCAGATAAGAGTGTATAAACGAAATCTATCAAGGTTACTTTTTTAAATTGCTGGCACCTGATTGATAGAAAACTAAGAGGTATTGTATTTAAAGTTGTTTTGTTTTATGAGCATTATAGCAAGCAAAGCAGGAGCCGATTGATTAGTGCACACAATCGTTTTGGGCATGCTAGTGTATCTACATTAAGTCTGTTTCAAGTCAACTTACGTGTTTCCTACTGTTTTTAACCAACCATGTCTTAAATTGTCTTCGATGTTTGCTATTTCATTCAATTGGCTTGGAAGACTGTTAGTTTACTTAATATCATTTCCCATAGCTACTGCATGGCTAACGTGCTGCTGTTTCAATCATTGTTATGGTTGAATATTTATTTTAATCTGTTGGCCGCAGAATATACATCGATTTTTTGCGTTGCTTAGAGAAAGTGTGATTTTTAGCAGATTTTCCGACTTTAGGTAGATTTTTCCTAGTCCCCTCCTTTTACATCCATAATAATCCACAATTCCAAGTATATTCATCTTTTTTGTTCCATCGGAGCATTTTTCTTTGCTATATATATATAGTCAACCGGTACCAATTGTTTGGTCTTTCAACAAGACTTAACGATTGATATTTCATTCAAATTGATATTTTTACGGGCTATTAAATTATTATGCATACATTCATATATTTCAATCAAAATCGCAATTTGAATTTTTAATCAATAGACGAAAAATAAATAAAAATAGGTTCAATTTTTGTATCTACATATTAGCTTACTGACTTTATGGAATGTTGATTAATTTTTAATACTTGCTGCGTCGAAGCAATAATAGCGATTCCCGGCCCACCACTAGAAATACGAAAACAAAAGCTGCTCTAATTGTTTAGGAGTCCACGATGAGCGAACAACAATCATGATTTTTAGAAACAGAGCTCTCGTCTCTATGGAAGTGTTTTTCAAAAAAATTGACACGATGTATGCAAATTTCTGTTCCAGTTTGAGAAGTCTTCCTACATTCTAAATTACATCATTTGCCAGGCACCACCAATCGGAATATCTTCCGTACCAGGTATCATTCGAAATGATTGTATATACGCGAAGTGGCCCAGTTTCAAGAACAGAAAATTATCTGTTGAACCGCTGAATTTTCTATTAATTGAGACCAAATTGATATTCAGATCATTAATTAGGAAGGATATTGGACATCAACAAATAATAGCAGTTAGAAGTTCCTCGTGTGAGTGAATCATTTACAATGCATCTGCTCCTCGAATCGTCCTCATCAAGTTCTCAATAATAGCAAAAACCATGCTGAATTTAGGTACCACCTACCTACACAAATGTTTTTGTAAAATCCAGTTATTTATTCTATTGCATCGTTTTGTAAATAGAAACGCACATATGACGAGGGGTACCTATTAAGTTTTATAGATCGAAAAAGATACATATCTACCGCGCAGAGTGATGCAGCATACCGTGATATTGTCTTTTATTTAAAAGCCGATAACGCCTAAAAACGGTGTTATATGCCTGCGTGTATACTGGCGGGTTGGCTGGTTGGGAGAGGACGGAGGAGTGGGGCACATACGTAGGCAGCAAGAAAATTCTGGGGGGGGTGTGCAAGATTTTTCAAAGGTCAAAAAATGGCCTTAAAAGTGGTGGTATGGCGAAAAAACACCATTTTTCGACGTTTCTCATCAAGCACTATCCATTGGCATCAAAAAATTGCGAAAAAAAATGAAAAAATGTTTAAAAATTGAATTTTGGGGGGTATTTTGATTTCTTGGGGAGGGGTATTTAGGTTTCTCGGGGGTGCATACCCTAAACCCCACGCCCAAGTGTGGTGGGGCAGCGCGGTCTCGGACGACCTCAGTTGAAAACCTGTCAAGGTGAAATGCGACAAAATTGGTAAAATGAACCTAGCATGATATGTAGGACCTACTGTAAAGTAGAGGTATGTACCTATATACAAATGTAGGTACTGCCATATCTTTATCCACATGTATCAAACATGTAACGGTTGTTGGAATACCGTTTCCCGAGGCTGGATCCATTCAGAGTAAGTATTTGCCACAATTTGTAACGTATAAGCTAGTACTATAAACTTTATAGACTTCGATTTGTACATACTATACTTTCACTTTATAGATCTCCTTCTTATCATCCTTTCCCTTCCCCAATTTCGTTATTCAGCAATAGCCGCTAATTGCTACGGGCTCTGTAGTTGTTAAAGTTACCGACCTATATGTTTGTTACAGTGGTGCGCAATAGTTTAAAGCCACCGTGCTCAAACGAAGCAGGAAGCTATGCATGTATGTACATACCTTGCAAAGCTAGTCGCTGAGGAGAGCAGCGAGTTACAAACCTATGACAATTCACTAACCGGTTTTTGTAGCTGAATCTGAATCTTCAAGCCTTTGTAGACTCAGTAAAATATTTTTTATGATAATAGGGATTAGAAAAAGGTTGCGGTCATTCTATGTATATTGCTTAAAATTATGCAAATAGTTCATAATGATAAAATTAAGTAAAGAAACGTTTCAAACTGCAGTTAAAACTCATGTTGCATGGTGCATGAAAGATTAATTAATTATTTATCGTTTTGGCGTTTAGGGAATATTTTGTACTCTGCAGGGCTTTCCGAATAGTCCAGTTGACATTAGCATATTTTATGAATGATCTCGTTAAATAATTCGAAGCGTCCGGCTTAAAATTCTAGGAAGAAAAAAGTTTTATGCATTTCGACGCACTTTCAATCAAAAATCGCTTATAAGGTTGCCAAATGATAGATAAAGTTGGATAATTTAAGCTAATAAATCGATTCTAATCAATGCTAACTGATGAAATTCATTGGATCTATTACTGTTACAATATAAGTGCGTAATAAAATTTTGGAAATTGTTCTTGTTTTTTTATAACTTCAATATTTATTTGCTGAATCGGAAGAGTTTGCTTACTATTGGACTGTCGAAAAGTAGAAATTTTTATGCGCGAAACAAACTGTTCAAATAGCATAGAAACTAGCAAAGAAAAATGCTCCGATGGAACAAAAAAGGTAAATATACTTGAATTTCTTCATTGTTAAGGATTTAAATATGTAGGAGGACTAGGGAAAATTACTCTATATGCGCACAAGCCATAGGAATGCGCTAAACAGTTAGACTTCCCCTGAACAACGCAAAAATCGAGTATATTCTGCGCCTGTGAAAAATGAGGGTATAGTCACAAAACGTTTTTAAGTGTTTCGCAAAAGTGCATTGAAGATACTTCCATGACTATTAAATAATCAATGTATTATTTATTTAATGAAATCTTGACCTTCCACAATGCTCTGGCGTAAATAAATAATTTTTGTCGATTTCAACCTAAGCGCTCGCCAACTATTGTGCATCAGCTAGTTATTCCCAAATCATTGCGTCGCTTTATTCTAACCAAGTTTCATGATTCCATTTTCGGAGCTCATTTTTCATCGCGTAAGATTCTGCCCGCCATACAAATGCGTTATTGGTGGCCGCGTATGGAAAATGATGTGATTGCTTGGTGTAAGAATTGTGATGTGTGCTTGCAACGCAAGGTCGCATTAAATTCTACATCTGTTCCTATGCAACCGATTGAAGTTTCCGCGCCTTTCGAACTTATCGCGTGTGATTGCTTGCATATGCCACGATCAACTTCCGGAAACGGCCAAATTGTTGTGTTATGGATTATTTTACCAAGTATGTAGAAGCTTTTGCTGTTTCGGACATTAAAGCTTCGACTATCACTAATCTCTTATTGCACAAAATCATCCCACGTTACAGTGTTCGTAAACAATTTCTAACCAATCAGGGTTCAAACTTTACATCCACCTTGATTTCGGAAGTTTGTAAATTTACTTAATAATCAAAAAATTTTCACGACTCCATATCACCCCCAATGTGACGGTCTCGTTGAACGTTATAATCAAACTTTAATTGATGGTTTGTCTAAATTGAGTGCAAGGAATGAGTATGATTGGGAACAATATTTGCTGTTTGCACTATTTGCGTATCGCACAACTCCACAAGCATCAACAAATATTTCGCCTTTCGAAATGTTGTATGATTGTGAACCGGCGTTTCCTCTCGATATTTTGCTTTTGAATGATTTAACAATAAATCGAATTTACTCTATTGCGGAAAAATATGTCAACAATTTAAAACGTACGTTGCAAGATTTGCATGAAATCGCGTCCATAAATTTATCACAAGCGCGTAAACAGCAAAAATCGCAATATGATAAAGCTGTCACCAAAAATAATTTCGCCGTTTCGGACATGGTTTATCTTGATAATACGTCCGTAATCCAACCCAATACAGGTAAACTATCGCCTAAACGTGTAGGTCCTTATAGAATCGTTGCTCTGCCAATGCCGGAAACCGCGAGTATCATTTACATCTATAATCCGCTGATTTCGCATCTAGTTCATCGAAATAGACTTTTGCCAGAGCCTAAATTACCATATTCTGATTTAATCGCCGAAAAACATGCCTATGTACCTGGTGATTTTGTTTTGGTAAAATTACTCACAGGCTGCCCGGTTGATCCCGCTGTAATTATAAATTTCTTGGATTTACCCGGCCGGGAAGAAAATTCTGGGATGCACGTCAATTCGTTTATTAAATGGCTCTAAAACTGCTCATGCAGTTCCATTATCTGACATTTCTCCTTTTGCAGACCCATGGCTCAGAGAGGTGCCTGCAGCAAGAGGACCTCTTGGAGTCAGCTGGTCAGCAATTTTTGTTTCAAGGACGCGTCCCAGCCGACTTGAACAAATTTCGCACGGCAATGGAGGAAGCAGCTGCTGCTAAGCAGTTAAGCTTCCCTAATCCATTGCCGCGGGGACGAATAAAGCGTCAGCGTGTTAATGATTTTGCTGGACTCCATGTTTGTTATAAAGAAAATGACCCAAGCAAAGGCTCCGCACCATAAAAAGTGCGTTAATAAACAAGAACATTGGTGGCGCAATACTTTCGATCAACCACTGCTTAAAACGCTTTGAGTGCCTGTTGGTGCAGTCAAAGCTACAGTGCTTGTTAAGAGCGAATAGGAATCGTTTGCAGCGATGTTGGCGTTAATACAGCCCGATAATTTGATTCAAAATCATTCATTTTTGGGTTACGATTCTGAATTCGTTATCGATCAAAAATTTATGGCATTACGTGATTGGGAAGTGCGATTTAAACAATTTTCGCCATCGTACCAACTTAAAAATGGACCATTGATCCATTATATTCAGGTCGCGAGCCCGCGTGGCCATATTTTTGCTTGGGATATTTTGTGCACCAATTGGGATTGCACCAATAGCTAGCAACTTCCCTTCGGGATGTAAGGCTGCTAGTGTGCCATGATCTGAACAACAAACGAATTGCATATTTTCATGTTTACGGGCTAACATTTGACAAAATTTATAACATTTCCAATACCAAATTGCAGTCAAAACGCCTATTTGCGAAATCCTTTTGTGCTACATTTTTTGATACATTAGCCAAGGCCCAAATTTTTGTTAGACACCACATTATTGAGGCCGAGTCGCATCGTCTAAAACAATTGGCCGAATTCTTTTTAGATATGTACGTTGATCCAAATCAACCCAATTGTTACGGTTAGGCCTGGAGCTTGCCACTGACTGTGACAATGGAGCGCTATTTGGTGCTCGACCCGCTTATTACCATCAATGTTTATATCTTGATGGAAGCCTATTCCGCATACAATCTAATTACGCCAACTGGCGAACCACTTGATTTATCCTTCAAGGATGATGAATTAACCGTTAAGCAGGCGCCAATGAAGAAAGCACGAACATTATTCCTTTATTGCGTGTACAGTGCATGCATTATGCTAAGCAGCTGAAAAGGAATTGCATTACGAGTACGAGAACGTTTTGTCCGATGAAGAAGTCATTACATACCGAAGACGTTTATCCGACGTTTTCTGAATCTGTTCCGGCTATCACTGTGGCTACCGTCGTTGTTACTACATCAACGGTCGACTCTTATTTTTATCCGCGTGGGAAGGCCCGGTGCTTATGTTGCCGAAGCTTTAAGGCTGCTACCAGCTCTCGGCTGAGTGTGGTCATAACTTTGTCAACATACACCGCCATTCACACCTGGGCGTGGGGGGTTTGGGGGGTATGCACCCTCCAAGAAACAATACCCCCCCCCCCCAGAAATCAAAATACCCCCCCCCCCAGAATTCAATTTTTGAAAATTTTTTTCGCTTTTTTCGCAATTTTTTGATGCCAATGGATAGTGCTTGATGAGAAACGTCGAAAAATGGTGTTTTTATCACCATACCATCGTTTTTAAGGCCATTTTTTGACCTTCAGTGCCATTGCCTCGACAGCAACGCATTTGCCGGCCAATATTTTGCAATTTACTTTACCAATCGCACTTGACACCGTCTATTGAGCCGCCGCTGACAATTTTGCAGGCATTGCCGATTATTTTGCAAGCAATGCCAATTGTTTTGCAAGCATTACCAATTGTTTTGCAAGTGTTACCGACTGGTTCACAATTATCGCCGATAATTATCGATGAAGATGTTCCAATTCCGGCGCATATGATGGACGTTACTTCAACTAATAGTTATTCCGCCGCTGTTACCAGAAGTAGCTTTGCCACTGCCGCCCGAGCGTTACAGGCAAGCGCCGCATATTCTACTGCACCATCCACCGCTGAATCGTTGCGTACATTGAATGCAGATGCTGTTTTAGATGCATTGCGCATTCCGTACATCGCGCCAAATTTAGCAGAAGCTCCACAGTCCGTCACAGCTGTAATCGAAAATTTACAAACTCCATTATCGGCTCAGCAGCAGAATGCCGCTTGTTTCGCTACATATTTTTTCTAATTAGCCAAATTGCTAGGCCGCGACATACCAAACTTTTTGTCCATTGATAGCATGCATAATTTTCACACTTAACTCGGTCTCCGAACGTGGACATTTGTTCTATAACAAAATGTTGGATGTTGTTCAATGCTTACTATAATGAACTTTACACGTGTCATTTGCGCTATTTGCCCATCCCAGTTGCGCCACAATGCCTGCTGGTCTTGTCAGCTGCTGCGCCAGTTGCAATAGATGCTGACCGCAGACCAACGGTGCAATTTATTATGCAACCGAGCGTATTCCAACGTTTGTATTATCCGGACTTGTATTTCGCCCAAAATCGCTTCTTTATTACAACCAGACTTATGTCGTACAAAGTTCTGTTGAAATTTTTGGTGAATCATCTGACGCTCAAAACGCCGTGCGAAATGTCGTTGAATTCATGCGAGTAATATTCCAAACAAAGCATTGCCGCATTGTCATGCATCCCGCGCCTGACCATATGGCGCCGATTTTAATTACGATGCGCCAAATGTTTGACATTTTTGAAAATTTTCGTAAATTTCAAACCGATTATGACACAACGTTCTATCGTTTGCCAATATTCTTGTTGCCGGACGTCATGCGAGCCAAACTTTTACTCAAATTTTAGGATCGCCGATTCCATTATTTTGCAGCGCTGTATAACAAGCCGGCCATCGCCTGGCGTATGATCGAACAGTTATGACATATGATTCGCGTCGCTTTCATTGGGCCATCTTTATGCCGCATTTCCGGTTGAAGCCTTCCCAGAATTTCCCAAGTTGGCCGAAAGTATTGAGCAAGCCGGACGAATTACATTGTCTAATTAAAGCCGTTCGCATGGCCGCCAACCCGCATTTTGTCGTGCCGGTCCAGTTTGCAACATTATCGTCAATGTCAAAGATCGACGTATTATTTGCAAAATAAATTGCAGGAAGATTTAGCCCAAATTCGGAAGGAACGGCAGAAATTGCAGGCCAAAACCGATGTTTTGACCCACGAAAGGCACGCCTCTCTGCAGGATCCAAGAGGATCTATGGCGAAAATGGGCAGGCGTGTCCTCGCTTTGGACCTCAATACCCAAATCGAGACTCGAAAAATGCGAATGGTTATCAAACGAGAAGGAACAAGGGGGAGCCGCCCCTGAGTTGCCAATGCGCACAACCCTTACGCGCCACCCTGGATTGCTAACCGATTTGTCGACCGTTTGTTGCGCTACCAACAAGGAGCATAACCAAAAAATTAACGAGTTTTATAAGGCCAAAACGACGCGTGCTCTTCACCGCCTTGAAAATTTGGAGAAAGAACATTTGAAGCGACTACAACAGGCTGGAACCACAAATTAAACAGCGATTAGGCGAACGCCATATCGATGAAGGGCGGCAAGTACCGCATCCGTCGAGGCATTCATTTCATTGCATAATCGCATTCATATTCCTCATCTGGCCATACTCTGCGCCCACGTCAACAACAAGCGCGAGTCTTTTACCCAATGACGCAGCCAAATGCTGCGATACGTTTGAGCAACGTACACAGTCACGCCTGGCAAGACAACCGTTGTTGCCGCAGCTGCATCCCATAGCGCATTCCAGGAAGTTCCATTTTACACGCCACCGCGTCATTTGTATGGGTTCTCTACCAACCAGTACGAGTTGCCACCACAACCATTACCACGCCATGCCAATGATTCCAACGACGTCAATATGTCCCGTTGATCCGCATCAGACTCTGTCAACAATTGCAGCACGGGATTGTGTCGCTGTCCAGGGATCGCTCCACTGTACGTTGCAAAACTGATTCTGATCCCGCGAGTCTCAAAGCTTTGCGCCGTCGCCGGAGCACCATTCTCACTTTTATTCATCCAAACCCGGTTTTTGATTGATACTAGAACTTAGAAGCTAGAAGCTTAATAAACTCTGTGATCGTCGCCCCATTGGCCAGCAGCTGTCGTCACCGGATGTCATGTTTTCCCAGTCTTTTATCGCGTTGTGTTATGTTTTCTTGACTGTTATTCTTGCATTGCCTGATCATTGTAGTTTTTCTTGATTCTGGTGCTATTTTTACTCATCAGTATTGCATAATCACAGGTATTGTCTGATTTTTTGCTCGTTAAATAACATTCCATGTCTTAATTTTACCTCGTTGTTTTAAATTTTCTTGTCTTTACTCTAATTTACTCTTGCATTATGATCTTATGTGCCTTATAATCTTGTGTTCTAAAATCATTACTCAGAAGCGGTCCTGTTGTTGAAATATTGTAACTCTTTAAAGGACAAGGGTATAAAACCAACCTAAAAGACTTTTATCTTGAAATTTTTACCCCCCTTCCTCCTGGGGACTGAAGGAGTGGATCAAAACTATCAGAACGTTTACAAACAATGTTTGTGTTTACAATGTGCCTAAGTCAAAGATATTCATTGTGCTTTGTTTGTTGGATGAAAAAACCTGGCCATGAAGAATATTATTTGCGATTATTTTACTCCCATTTATTTGTATTGAGGCACAGCCAGTCGCCATTTATCTTGAAAAATTTGACACTTTGTCTTAAATTTTTCCAAAACGTAGGAGAGTGTAACTGCGACAGTTACACGATATGAACTGTATTCAAACATTTTGTCATTAGTTTGCGGAAGCCAGCCAGCAATGACATTGTACAATATTGGGTTTTTCATAACTAGTCGAGTAGCCATCCTTAGGATGTGTTAGCTCGAGGTTATGCCTTCAGTTCTTAATTTTACCCTCACTTTTCAATTCAAAATTCTATTAGGTACTTGTCCAGTAAAGCAGAGTTACATATATGCCAACATCAGTCATTTACTTATTTGAAATTACTGCAGTAATTATCTCTATCTTATGACTCTATAAAAGGTAATTTCAATTGTTGTTAATCTGTTTTTGTTGACATTTTAGTTACTGTAGTTATCCTAGTAGGGGATAGTCAGTCGGAGTTCTGATGAGTTGGGCGTTGGTTGCAGAGTAGCTTTTAGCATTTTTTGTTGTGTGCCGGCGTGCAGCCGTGCATTGTATATTCGTGTAATACATAGCGGAAAAACTAACCACCCATAAGCTATATCGTGGCTTGGTTGGGTGACTGTGACGATTTAATTTTATATTTACTTTTGACTGAGTTGGAAAGGTAAATAATTTATGATCTTATCTTATATTTGTTTGGTGGAAATTCTTTATCTTTCGCTTAACCCAAAAATAGGTAAAATTATATTTAATATTTTTTGATGACTGTCCAGATGAAAGCTTGCTGTTGTTGTATTCGAAATTTAGAGTGCTACACTAATTAGGAACCAAAAACATTTCAAGACAGCCTTAACCACTTAAAAGAAGTTAAATATGTAACTGCGAGAGTTACACGGTTTATGGCGAACTTGCCTTAGCACTTCGTGGCAGCCACTCACATAGCCAATACTAGTAGCTATCTATGATAGTGTACTGTGGGCTATGCTTTCGGTCTTCCCACTATTTCCCTATTTTTCAATATTAAAAAACATTAAGATACTTGTCCGGTAACATAGAGTTAAGTATATGATAATAGTAATTGTTTCATGCATTACCGCTTATCGTAGTCTAGAACATTCGTTGTGATTTAAAAGTATTCCAGTATTATGTTATTTTGACGTTAATTCCATTTACTGTAATGGTCCTACGTGGCCATCTTAGTTAGTTGGTTGGCAGTCGTACGCTTGTACAGTGGAGTAAGTTTATGTTTCTTTTGCATTATTTTGTTGTCCGGCAGCTAGGCCGTGTATTTAGTGTTCGAAATAAATTAGAAAACCTATCCAGGGGTTTGGGATATACCGAGGTTAAGGTCGGAGTTTCCGAACGTCGAGGATTTTGGGACTCTGAGTGGAAGGATAGGTAACTTTTGTATGAATACTTATTTTGTTCAAAAGTCTTAATTCTTTTCTCAAACCTAAAATTGGTCAAAAATATTATTTAATCTTTAATGATGATTGATCAGTCTAGAGCTCGTTGGTGTTGTTTTCAAATTTCATTGTGCTACGTACATTAGGAACCAAAAACATTTCTGATCGAATCGAACCTAGAAAATAAGTTAATTCATCAATTTGAGCTTTGAGATAGGTCAACTGACCTCCGCGGCAATTCCAAGATTTAGGTAGGTAGCCTTAGGTCTTAGGGCGTAGCTGCTGAGATCACCCAACGAGAAGCGGTCAGCAATATTAGGACCAAGGGGATCAAAGCCGTAGGGTCTGTAAGGGTCCAAAGACCAAAGCGACTCCACGCTAAGCAATCGGGACCAGCGCTAAGAGCAGATCTAAGTACCTACGTACCTAAGTAAGTCTCGAAGGCAAATACACTAGCCCTGTGTCGATTTGTGTAGACATAGGGCGGCCATGTATTTACACTGCATCGTCCCTCTTTCAGGCTGCTAGCTACAGCCAAACTGATCAATCATCGTAAAATACTTTTTTGATCCAAAAATCATTATTTTGGCCATCTAAATATGTGTAACGTTTTGTTCACCTTTGTTGTTGTATTGACCGCGATCGTGGCAGTGCACAATTTAAGTAAGCGTCCATGGTAAAGATTTTGTGTATCGTGGTAAACTCATCATTATTTTTTCTATTCCCGTCGGATTTCTATCAATGAAGGCAGCTATCATGCTCGCATTTTTCTATAAACGTCGACCCTCAGGCGACGATTCATCATTTTTCTCTCCCGGTCAAATACCTAGGTGACAAAAGGTATTCACCTACCTCTTTTTCTAACCATGTACATTTTCTTGCGCCTTAGGCTTAGTCCTACCTGTTTTCGATCATTTCACGTCAGGTATATCTTGCTTCACATAAGCAAATACTATTCACATGAAGAAACCTGTTTTTCGAAATGACAAAGGCCAAATTCGAAACATTTATTTTGGGCACAATTTCGACGTACTGAAATTCATTTTACCCAAGGTCATATTTTTTGACGTTTTTGATACCTAAAAATGGCAGGAAAAAAGGTTCTGCGGACACCGCCCGCTAAATTAGAAAAAAACCTTCTATGCCACCTACTTCATCTCGCCAATTACCCACCGCGCCTGTTGACTCTAATAGCGCGAGTAATTCTGCGAGTAATGACATGAATAAGAAACATGTAACTAGTAAGGCAAATAATGATCAATTACCCACGTCACTAAATGCCACGAGCAATACACAGTCTGAAGATGAACTGTTATTGACTACCGTGCAAGCACGCATTAATCAAACTTTGCTAACTAGATCGGACCCTAACATTGATAATTCATCAAATAATACAATGATTGATAATATGACTACTCTGAACACGGCAAATCATCCTGAAACCAGTTCGGAGTGCGAAAATGCCAATTCTGACGTGGAAAGTATTCATAGTCATAGCAAAAATGCTGACGAAGATTGTGCTAATGCTAAAGTGACTAATGATATTATTCTAAAAGCGCTACAAGCTATTCATTTGCAATTTTCGGATCTTTCTACTCGCGTAAATCAAGATAAAAAGAAAAATGTGGATGAAATGCGTAAACTGCGTCTGGAGCTAAGCACTATGCTTAAACCTCAACCAGTTTTGAATCGCATAGAAAATAATCCGTCTGAGCGCATTAACCACTATATTGATAGCGCAAATTTTTCTGAATTCAATGCGCAAAATGCGAATCGTGCGGAAAGTACGCATCGTGCATCTTCTTTGTTATCCACTGGCAACAGCGCATCTAATTCACGCTCACCTTCGGAAACTGTTCCAGAAAATATCGCTCAAAGTTGTACGAACCGCACGCCTGAGACATCTAATTTATCTCAAAATCCTTAAAGCATGGGTTTGCAATCAGTGCAAAACTTGGGTTTTTCGGAAAACATACCTACGATTTTGCAGCCGTCGGTGCCAATTTTGCAGACATCGCGATCTCGGCCGTTGCTGTCTTTAAATCGTAATGCGCCTTCTTTTGTACCTAATTCTTTGAATGCGAACTCGCAGCAGCAGTTAAACCCACCACCATTGCAATATTTTCCACCTCAAGGCGAAATCATTCCAAATAATTATGTACCTAATCCTGTGAATATGGGAATACCACCTAATAATCCTATTTTGCATTCCTCTAATATCGAAATGCAACCTGTAGAGATAAATTTATCTGGCAATTAATAACAAACCTGCAAGTTTGCAAAATGAATCTGCGCCTCTCCCTGACTCATCTAGTAGGAGAAGGCATGTAAAATTTTCTGATGAAAGCTCGTCAAATAGTTATGATCGCCCGCGCAGCCGCTTGCTCGCGTCGCAGAAGTAGATCATGCCGACGACGTCATCGTTATAGTTCAGATTCTTCATCTGAAGGCTCGTGCGGTAAATCGCATCTTGCTGATTCCTTGAATCGCGAGCCATTTTTACAACAAATACAAATTGCAATTGCTAACAAAAAATTTTTTGATGGCGATAAAACTGATATAAAAGCATATTTTGCAGAATATGAATCACTTGCCGATACCTATGATATCGACAAAGCTGATCGTTTGAAATTTATGACTGGTTTTCTTGATCCCTATGCTACGCGTTTATACTGCTCGTTACCTGCTGATATAAAACAATCTTATTTGAAAACGAAACAAGCGCTAATAGCCGAATTTTGTCCAATGGACACTGGTGCGCTCTTTAATCGTTTTTTGATGCATAAACAGCAGCCTAACAAATTGGTTAAATCTTATTATCTCTTGCTTCACGAAGAACTAATAAAATCTGACCCTCATCTTGAAGTTGACTCGCACCATTTTAATAATTTGATGCAACATCAATTAAAACAATGTTTATTACCGCACATTTCAAAAGAGGCATATCACAAAAAGCCTAGAGCATCATTAGCTGAATTTTTGGACAATGCGCTAAGCGCTGAATTTGCTAATAAGGAATTTGAGGAGAAAAAAGCAGTAACACCATATGTATTGGTAACAGCTGCTCCTGTAGGCAGCGCAGTACCTAAAGATACTCCTCGCGCGTCTAACCAAAATGATTGAGATCGTTCCTGTCATAGAACGTTTCATCGCTCGTCACGTGCCAAAAAGCCAGAAAGTTCCTCTCGTAAATATTGTAACTTTTGCAAGCGCATAGGTCACATTTATGAGGAATGTTTTACGCGTCAGAGGCAAGAAGCGTCTAATAATACTAATTATAATAACCAACCTGATCGTAATAACAATTCTTTGGCTCGCAATTGCAGCCAGTCGCGTTCTTTTTCACGCCAAAATTGTTCGCCATCGGCGTTTGAATTCGCAAAATTGACATCAATCTCAATCACAATATCGTAACTCTAGTCAACATCGTTCATCTAATTATGCGAATAATGATAACCGCTTTGAACCTAAGCAATCACAATCGAACTTATAGGCAAAATCGTAATGATTATTACCAAAATTCGCGTGCCAATTATCAAAATTTGTGCTACAATAATCGCTAAAATAATCAACCGCGTCAAAATGCACCTTTCGTTCAGTTCCCAAACAAACAGCATGGGAATTTATTATAATCTCTAACCAATGCAAGACAACAATTTTAATCGCCCATACGTCACATACACCGCAGATAACTAACCTTACCATGAATAAGGGGTTTCACCACAGCTAACTTTTACATTTCTCATGATAAACACGTTACTTGCAAAGGGCCAGTGAGATCAGCACGCCGTTTAACTTATTTCCAAGTGTCACAAGAATTTCTAGAAGAGTACAAATGCTTCACAGCATCGTTCATGACTTATGAAAAACTCAATTTACTTTAATTTAAAATCATAGACTAAATATTCCTAATATATTGGTAAGTGCAAATTTGCCTACTATTCTGTTAAAGTTCATATAGACATACCTGTTTCATAGATATAATTACAGGTTACTTATGATGACCACGTCTTGTATTTTACATCTTGGCTTTTATCTTTATTGCCTAAACAAGTTTGGTAGTTGTGCAGGTGTAGTAGGTGAAATCACTGTCGTTCGTTATAGCAAATATGATTAATTTTTACTATTGTGAACAATTTATTTCTACTTTAAAGTAGTTTTAACACTGCATTTGTTGAAGACATGCTTTTAGATATGATTTTTGAATCCAATTTATGTGGTTAATCCTATTGAGCGCTGCTTATAAAACGGCATAAAAAGATCAATCTACTCATTCACAAAATTGTACTATGAAACCCAATACAATCACTTGGTGTTGTGTGCATGTTTCGTTACTTGAGCCTGTTATAATACAAACTAGGCATGAATTAATTACACCTGGCTATATAAGTCATGGCTCTTGCAATTTCGATTTCGCATTATTTGAACTAAACTCCTGATTTCATGGAAAAACTTACTTTTTGTTGCTCCGTCTATAGTCGATGCATCACAACCTATAATACCTGTTCGTACCAAATATTCTAAAGTTAATTTTTATTGACTTGGTGAAATAATAGGTCTTTAACCTCTTGATGTTGAAGTTATGCCACATGTCTCAAGTTTTGTGATAGGACACTGAACTTTTGCATCATCAAATAAAGCTTAAAACGGCTCTGCTATTGATTCTCAAGTAACAGCAACAAATCTATGAATTTGCTGTAACATGACTCAATTTTTGCATTAAAATGAACCTTCTTGACATACCCTTGATGAAACATCATATTGATACAGGGGATAATCCGTCGTTGTTGGAAAAACGTATCGTGTTGAACATCTCTAGAAGAGAATCAATGCAAAAATCATAAATGAAATGTTTAAAGACAAAATTATTCGACCTACAACCAGCCTATGGGCAAGTCCTTACTATTTTCATAGGAAAAAGGATGGTTCTCATACGGTCGTTGATTATTGGTTAAGTAAATGACATAACTAAAACGCAAGTTATCCCTTCCACACCAGACAATTATTTTGTTACTTTAGGCTCTGCCGTGATATTTTAGCACATTAGATCTAAATCTGGTTACTGGCAAATTCTCTCTTTAATAATAAATCTTAAGTGAAAAAAATTGCATTTATATGCCCTGTTGGTCATTACGAATTTGAAGTTTTACTCTTGGTTTAAAAAATGCGCCCGCAGACTTCCAAAGGCTAATGGAGCTTGTGCTCGCAGGTCTGAATCTGAAATCTTGTCTCATTTACATCAATGACATAATTATTTTTTTGCGCACTTTTAAAGAACATTTAAAAGATCTTGAGAATGTCTTTATTGCTCTAAAAACGCAAACTTACGTAAAGCCTGATAAATGCCATCTTGCTCATGCCGAAGTAAAATTTCGCTTACAACATAAGTGCAATGGGTATCGTTCGACATGTCTAAAGTCGCAGATTTAATCTGTGCCAAAAATTAAAAAACCGTCAAATCTTTTTTGCAGAATTTCTTGGCTTAGTCCAATGGCTTAAAAATCGAAAGAAGATCTTGCTAAATCGCGAAATCGTTATTCCATCTTCTTCGCGAAAGATGTCAATTTTGTTGATGGCCGAACACTAAACTGCTTTTCAGCTTTGAATAGTGACAGAGCGTTCCACTATTTTGCAATTACTAAAATTGACGATGAGCACCAATTTACCTTAACAACTGACACAAGGAATTATGTGTTAGGTGCTATTTTGACTCAAAACACTTACCATCCAAAAATCGTTTTATTCTCAGCTACGCTTAGTCGATGCTAAATTCTACAATGCACTATGCTACTCGTGAAAAAGAAGCGTTAGTGGTAGTGTACATCAAGCATTATTTACACTATCTATACGGTAAAAAATTCATTGTTGAAACTGATCATCAAGTGCTAACTTGGCTAGTAAACGCTTACGCCCGTTGGGGTCTCACTATAAGAGTATGAATATGATATCACTTACGCCTTCGGTGCATATAAATTGCGGCAGCTGATCTTCTTTCACGAGACCCAAAAATACGATCATGCAGAACGAAAATATAAACTTGAGTGCAAAAATGTCGTTAACATCGCAAATTCCAGACTTGAAGACTCTGAATCAGAAGATGAATCGGTTCCACCTGACTGATCGCGGCGACAATGCACCTAATGCACTGATTAATAACTCCTAATGCACAAAATAATAACCCTACTGCGCCAATCAATCCTACTAATTACAAACCACCTACGTTTTGCGAACGCATGTTGCCATTGATGCTGAGAAAGCGAAATGCTAACACCTGCGCGCTTGTCAGCAGAGTACGCAGATGATTTAATTACACAAAATTCGCATTGCGCTGAATGACTTTAACAATGAAAAGATATTGTGACGAATTTTTCCTGTATACAATGTTCTTTTCGCAGATTCCAACCTAAACATTCGCCAAGCATCGTTCATCAGATAGTTATTCCAAAATCTTGCACGTTTCATATTTACCAAATTTCATGACTCTATATTTGAGCTCATTTTTCATTATGCTAGTACTTGCCCGCTTATCCAAATGCATTATTGGTGGCTGCGCATGGAAAATGATGTGATTGCATGGTGGTATCTGTGATGTGTGCTACAACGTAAGGTTGCATCAAATTCACATCTGTTCCTTTGCAACCAATCAAAGTTTCAGCACCTTTTGAACTTATTGCATGTGATTGCTTGCATATGCTGCAATCCCCTCCGGAAATGACTAAATTGTAGTTTTTATGGACTATTTTACCAAATACGTGAAGCTTTTGCTGTTTTCGATATAAAAAGCAACAACTATTGCAAATTTGTTATTAAGAGAAATAATCCCACATTATAGAGTCCTAAAAAGCTTGACAGACCAGGTTCAAATTTTACATCTAATTTAATTTCGGAAGTTTGTAAACTATTAAACGTTCAAAAAATATTTGCGACCCTATATCACCCTTAGTGTGATGTACAGGAACGCTGTAATCGCACCCTAATTGATGGATTGTCTTAGCTGGAGCGCGCGATCCAGTATGATTGGGAACAATTTTACCATTCGCATTATTCGCATATCGCGTGACTCCGCAATCATCAACTAATATATCTGCATTTGAAATGCTATATGGTCGCGAACCAGTACTCTGACACTCTACTCATAAATGACTTTGTGATAAATCCGAACTTACCATCTGTTGCGGAAAAATATGTCATTGATTTAAAGTCATTTTACAAGATCTACATGAAATCGTAGTCTAAAAATTTAGCTCAAGTGTAAGCAGTAAAATTCAATATGACAAATCCGTAATCAAATAAATTCTTTTTCTCGGATATCGTTTATCTCAATAATACTTCGGTAATCCAACCTGAAATTGGTAAATTATCACCTAAACGTGTTGGTTAGTTGTTCATCGGAATAGACTTCTTTTACCTGAGCCTAAATTACCGCATCGATTTAATTGTTGAACAGCACGCCAAACATGTCCCTGGCGACTTGTTTTGGTAAAATTACCACATTGCCTTCGTTCTCTGGCAGTAAGATAAGTTTTGAGGACTTATCGGGCAGGAGCAAAGGCGACTGCACGCCTGTACGTTTATTAAATGGCTCTAAAACAGCACATGCCGCACTATTATCTGACGCTTTTCCTTTTGAAGACCCATGCATGCTGACAGTGCCCCAAGCAAAGAGGCGTTGCTGGAAGCAGCTGGTCGCCTTTTCACCAAGGGCGCGATCCTGCATCCCTAGATGAGTTTTGTTCGGCTTTGACAGATATATTTCGGAACGGGGGTTGGATTTTCCAGACCTCGCTACCACAAATTGATGACCCGCGTGTTGGCGGTCTATACGCACTAAGTGCAAAAATAATTTACATAAAGATTCACATGAGGCAAAAAATCATCTAAACGCATAAATGACAAAGAGCTCTGGTGGGACAACAGTTTTGCAGATTCCCTTGGCTACCTTTTCGTGTGCCAAAGAAGAGAATCTTTTACCGACTGTCTTAGTCACCAGCAACAAGCAGTCTTTGGTGCTATCTTGGCTTTAATTCAGCCATCAAATATGCAAATGGCACCTTGTTTTTAAGCAATGATTCGGAATTTATGAATGACCAAAAAGGTAGAAGTTATAAAACTTGGGATTTAAGTGCTTCCAGCAGTCATGTCCAACCTACCAGGACCTCCATACCCATCTGCTAAAATGCTTATGTCCAAGTTGCTAGGCAATCTTAACGGCCACAAGTTCTGTTGGGACATTGCTAAATCTCTAAAACCACCATTTGGGTTGTATAACCTAACTGCTTCTGAAAACAAAAGGGGTTCCCCTCTCCTCTAAAGGTGTATATGGTTCGTTATGACCCAATGCAAGATAGACTTGTATATTTCCATGTTTACGGACCTACTTTCGAAGAAATTTTGGCAATCCCTGATGTCGAGCGAAATGTCTGAATTGGAAAGATCCGTTTAGCACAAATTTCATAGACATACAGCCCTTAGGGAGAATGTTTACTGCCGACAACATATTACAGCGCTGTCGTTACGTAAAGCGTTGGCCAAATTTTTCTTTGACATGTTTATTGATACAAACGCACCGATAATTTTAGCCAGGCATGGAGTTTGGTTTAACACGCAATATGCAGGTTTATTTGGCGTTGGATGCCTTGATTACTATTGATGTTTTCATATTGATAGAAGGCTGCCTGCAAAATAACAGCATTACCGCAGATAAAAAACCATTACCATTTTTGTTTAAAGGCGACAAAATGCATGTTAAAGCTGGCGGACCAAACCAGACGGTGTATGCCATTGTCGCGCACGCCTTCACGGGGCCAGTCAACCAGTTTCATGGCAGAAGTCACCATTGATCTGGACGGTGGTGAGCTGCCTGGGTGCCGGATGATTTCTATATGCCGGCTCCGCAGCTACCAGCGGCCAGCCGCAGCCACCACCGTTGTCTCCCTGTAACAGATGCATTGGCCCATGCTAACGTTTTTGATAACCCTGACTTTAAAGCTCAAGGTTTGCAGGCCGCAAGGCACAGAACCGGGCCCGGCTATAGCGCCTGACACTGAACCTAAAACTAAACCAACCAGTACTAGTACACCAGCCTCTTGACCAATTTCAAAGGTTGGATATCCAAATTGAATTGCCTATGGTTGGAGTTGAACAATCCGTGTCCACGAATAACTCCGATTTATCTCAAAACGTTTAGTAATGGCATTCATCGGATGCTGAGGCCGAGAGGCAAGCTAATTTTGGCCACCGCATACCACACGCAATACTGTAGCTAACATTCAACCACAGGACATTCAACCTGTATCGTCAAACGTGGAGGCTGCAGTCCCTCCGTACTTACAAGCTATACACAAACGCATAACCGCAGAAGAGAAAGCGAGAGTGCAAAATTGCTCACGTTATGTCCAACATTTTTTCAATATGATCGAAACTATGATCGCCGCGAAGCGCTTGTGCTATATTGTCCCTGACGTTCTGCACAATTTACGCACTTACTTGGGTGAAGTTGAAGGAACGCGTTTGTATGACTAGTTACTCAAAATTGCCCAAGTGCATTTTGATAGGGTGTGCGCAGCGCACTTGAGTTAGTCATTATCCACAACTGACACACCTGCGTGTACCCTAGTCTGACTACCATAGCACAACCTTGACTGATGTTGATCATGCGCCAGCACCTCAATTCATTAGCCAAATGAGCTGCTTTTAACCATTTATTTTATCCAAACCAATTTTTCGAGCGCAACCGGTTCTTTATCACAACTGGAATGATGCTTTACGAGGTTCCATTAGAATACTTGGTGGATTCATCAACACCTCAAACTAACAAGTGTGGTGACTGATGAAATCGCGCACTAAATTCGACTAGAATTTTTGGCCGCACCACATGTGCTCCGTGCCTGATCATTTAGCACCAATACTAATATTGACGCGCCAAATGGTTGATATTTTTGATACCTTCTGAGAGTTTCAATCTGAATACGATTTGGAGTATCGATTTTTGACTATCTTTTCAATGATAGACGTGATGCATGCAAAAGTGCTGCTGGAATTTTGTAGGACCGAAAGTTTCACTTTTATGTGTACGCCTATGGTAAATGCTATAGGTTGGTGCATGGTGGAACAGTTACGTTGCATGTTGCGCGTAGCTTTCCTTGGCAAATCTGTGAGACACCTCAAGAGGCCTTTCTGGAATTCCCTGAGCAATCCATGCGAATCAAAAATCAAACTGCATTACATAACATGATTTGCTACCTGTTGGCAACTGAATCTGCACTTGAAGTACCAGTTCAGTTTGACCTGTTTTTGAAGTCGCCAAAAGTTGGCCTTTTACCCAAACATCGTATAGAAGGTGATTTGGAAAAATTTTATAAAGAGAGACAACAGGAATCCTTGCAAGACCCTAGAGGGTCCTAGGCAAGCCTTGCTATGCCTGAAGTTGATCTATCTCTTGATGTCAAATTGAAATGTGCAAGCACGCATGACACCAAACAGAGTGATCGTGAAAACCTTGCTTCTGATGTTTTCAAGGCGTGCGACAAAATTGCGCACCGCCGGTTTGCTCACGGAAACTCTAGGCATTTGAAAGTTGTCAGAAGATGAGTATTGCAGTAAACTAAATAGATTTTATGACACAAAACTGAGCATGCATTGCATTGGTTTAAAAATTTGGAAAAGAATGAGTCAAAGGCTTGTTCGCGCAGAGCTCCCAGCAAATTAAAGCTCGTGTGTTTCAAAGGCTCCAGGCGGTAAGAAACCAGTTGTCTTGGTGCTATTATGCACAATGTGTTCACCGTCACAATCATATGCACAACCACAAACACAAGTAAAACCATACACACAGACTCACACACGACCGCAGATCCAATCTGCGGGTAAAAAATTTATGGAATCGCCACGTTCCGCTGAGGCATATTCACAGGCGGGATGCTGGTCAGCAGCTTCACAAATATCGCCAACAGCCACAGTCAAACTGCGGAGCTCATCAGGGCCAGTTGCAATCGCGTCAACCACAGCAATGGGATCAATCGTATCAATCACCGTTGGGGCAAGATCAAGCAGTCATTGGGGTCTATGCCCAACCAAAACCTCGATGAGAACTACGGCCGCCAAAACCGTGGCTGGCTGTGCAATCAAAACAGCCGTCACATGAAACTTCACGCGAGTACAGTTTGGCTCTTCATCCGGAACAATTTTCACACCGTGCCTCCAGCACTGGGCGCTGTTACTTGGATGACTACAAATGAGGATGACCTATGATGAGAGCAATAGTTGACCCGTCGGTTCACATCAACGCCTCACGCCAACATATGTACGGACGCAGGCATTTGCTGGGTATCAATATTGCAAAGCATTCGAATACACGTCGCAAACCCGAATCGGGATTGTGACTATTTCAACGCTGTCGCGGGTAAGGCGCGGCTCAAAACCAAATTACGAGGATCGTTATTAATTTACAAGTTCGACGTACTGGAAACTTTTGAACTCTGCGCTAGGCGTCAAATCGACCAACAGCTTTTGTCTTTTTTGTTTTTTGTCCTGATGTGGATTCCAGGACATCACATTTTGTTTATTTTCATGTGTAATTTTTCTTTTTCTTGTCATTTTATTGCTGTACTTTGGATTGACGGTGTTTATTTTTCTTATTATCTCGCATAATTTGCCATTCCTTGTTTTATTGTACAATTTCACAGTTTTAAATCGTCATTGTCTCTAATTTTGCTCAGCATAATCTTACCTTATCATTCCGTGTCTTAAATTTTTTGCTCAATAGCGGTGTTACTATTATGGTATCTTAACTCTCTAACGGATAAGGGGGTTAATTTACACCCAATCTAAAAATCTTTTTCAATTCAAAATTCTTTCATTACCCGGGGACTGAATGAGGCTGATGAGACAGCATAATCGAATATTATGTTATGCTGTCCAAGACTGGAGTTCATCATTACCTGGCAACAATATAGTTTTACCTAGTGTCATTGAGAATGTTGCTCAGAGAGTTCCTGAGTACGAACAAGGTCATGCTGCTGGACCGTTATTGTTACGTTTATTTGTTATTTTTTTTTGTTATTTTATTTTTGTTTTTCACATTTGCTCAGGATGAGGTGTTGCGGATCATTGGGTATAGGAGGCATTGCGCACGCCAGAGTGCCAATTGTGGTAGCTTACTGCGGACGCTAGTGGTTGTTGTACTTCGAAAAAAATTCTCCACTTGTGTCAAATTTTTCTATACGTGGGGGTGTAACTACTATTATTACACGTTTTAAGCGAACTTGCCTTAGCAGTCTGCGTGCTCACCACATAGCCAATACTAGTAGCTATCTATGATAGTGTACTGTGGGCTATGCCTTCGGTCTCTCCCACTATTTCTATATTTTTCAATATTAAAAAACATTAAGATACTTGTCTGGTAACATAGAGTTAAGTATATGATAATAGTAATTGTTTCATGCATTACCGCTATTGTAGTCTAGAACATTTGCTGTGATTTAAAAGTATTCCAGTATTATGTTATTTTGACGTTAACTCAATTTACTGTAATGGTCCTACGTGGCCATCTTAGTTAGTTGGTTGGCAGTTGTACGCTTGTACAGTGGAGTAATGCTTTTTCTTTTTATGCTATTTTGTTGTCCAGCTGCTATTGTGTATTTAGTGTTTGAAATAAATTAGAAACCTACCCAGGGGTTTCGGATATACTGAGGGTAAGGTCGGAGTTTCCCACCGTTAAGGATTTGGGACTTGAGGGTTGGATAGGGATAACTTTTGTATGATTACTTATTTTGTTCAAAAGTCTTAATTCTTTTCAAACCTAAAATTGGTCAAAATATTATTTAATCTTTAATGATGATTGATCAGTCTAGAGCTCGTTGGTGTTGTTTTTAAATTTATTGTAAGCAGTACATTAGAACTAAAACATTTCTGATCGAATCGAAGCTTAGAAAATAAGCTAATTCATCAACTTTGAAAGCTTTGAGATAGGCTAACTGACTCCTCCGCGGTAATCTCTGAGATTTAGGTAGTAGCCTTAGGTCTTAGGCGTAGCTGCTGAGATCACCTGCCGAGAAGTGGTCAGCAATATTAGGACCAAGGATCAAAGCGTAGGGTCTGTAAGGGTCCAAAGACCAAAGGATCTAGGCTAAGCGATCGGGACCAGCGCCAAGAGGTGCCAGGAATGGTACCCACGCACGAAAGTAAGTCTTGAAGGTAACACAATCTGTCCTGTGTCGATTTGTAGACACAGGGCGGCCATGCATTTACATAAAGAATTTGGGGGAAAAGGGCTCTCTCAAAATTGATGCTAAACAGCTTTTGGGGGAAAGTGAGAATTGATTTTTTAAACATTTAGTATAAAGGTGTTATGCTATGAATTATGCTTGTATGTTTAAATGATTTCCTGTTTCAGGTTTAATTTTATTTACCCAAATATTTAAGATGCACTATTTCTTAAGTTAGGCTGAAGAAATTACTTGAGCAAAACCATGTATTTTACGGAACCGGTCAAGTATTTTGCCCACATTTTCAACCCATCCATCATGGTATTACCAATTCATATGATAAGCGACAATATGGTTTCCGTTACCCATAAGCACCAGCACAATTTTGTAGACGTAATGCCAAATACCAACTCTGTCATCACCGCCTATACGACGACCCACGCTCAACTAAAATTATATTCGTACATTGAAGGACTGCGCAGGCGCGTACTCTACTTTGATATTGATAGCATAATACATGTAACAAATTCGAACAATCCGGGCAAATATCAAATACCCATCAGATCTTGTCTCGGCGAAATGACTAACAAATTGTGAGAATACGGCAAAAGTTTGTACATTACCAGATTCTGCAGTGGCGGCCCTAAAAACTACGGATTTTGTGTTTTAAGTGCAAGGACAACAATGAATATATTGTCCATAAAGTCCGCGGCATTACATTATCACAAATCACGGTTAAGCGCGTAAATTTTAAATCATTGCGCCATTTAGTTTATGCGTTTGTAAAAGAAAATTGCAAAAATGAAATTGTAGTAACATTTGATTGTATTCATCATATAAATGAAAGTCGCAAAATTATTTCAAAAATTACCCCAAAGAAATTTATAATTGTATATGGCAGGCGTATTGTAAGAAAGAATTTTTGCACCATACCGTACGGTTAGTAGTTATTGCTTTTATTTACTGTGTATGTGTCGTCAATAAAATTATGTGCGTTGAAGAGATGTTTAAAATTCACATTTGACTGAACAAACTTTGAACTTTTAAACTTTGAGGCATATGCACCCAGGTTGCTACTTTTTTTATGATGCACTTAAAATTGGTAAAAAAATCTTGGTGATATGGCTTCGGTAATTGTTGTCACTTTTAAACCTATTAGTACTGATTGCATAATAGATGTGCATAGGCGGCAAGCCAATTTATGGGGTACCTTAATACGCGTTATGTAGATAAATAGAAAATTGTTTGGCAAAAATAATTCTGGACCAAGAGTTAATAAAAATTAAAAGTTCCATCTAAAATTAATCAAAAACGCGAATCAATGAAGTTTTTATGCCATTTTAGTACTTATTGCGACCGTCTTAGCTCACAAGTGCGTCTATGATTCGCACCATTACGCCAGTTGGTAATTAACAATTACTGTAGGCACTTACTACTTTACATATATGTATGTAGGTAATCACTGTACTATAAGTAATAATCTAAGAAAATTTATTTGATTTCTAAATGCGTATATAAGCAGTCGATTGATAAGTAAATTTTATTTTATCAGTTTTTTCATTTAACGAGTGGCTAAAAATGAAAAATATCCTCCCGTTATTATTTTTGACGGCTAATACAGCTTTTGGCGCATGTAGTATGAAGCGAATGGAAGATTCGCTCTTACTCAGCAAATTTTCGCAAATTGTAGCACCAAAAAAATTCTCGTAATTTGTTAACCATTCGTACATCATTAGATCCCTTTGACGATTCGATAAAACTAGCAAACTGTATGCAAAAAAATAATTTTAGTATTACGCGCTCCTACTTTTATGAACAAAACTGTGAAATATAGTGTGAGTGTTGATTTTGATTGTTCTACTAAAAACAATACTTGTTTTAAATTCATTGAGCACATACCATATTGTAAATACAGAGCCCCTATCCGGTGTCTACTAATTCAACATGGGCACGGACTTGTATTTGCCTTTGGGAATTACCTAGGTACTCATGCTGCTCTCAGCGCTGGCCAGGTTCTGCAAGCATGTAGTGCGGCTCTGAACCCAATGGCCCTCAATGATTTACGGCCTCGACTTCCTCAGTCCTAATATTGCTGACCGCTTTTTGTCAAATGTCTCAGCAGCTATGCCCTACACCCTAGCTCTGAGTACCTACCTAACCCCGGAATACTCGCAAGGTCAGTTGACCTATCTCAACCCAATTCTCAAGTTGATAATTTAACTTGTTTTCTAAACACTGAGTGATTTCGGAAATGTTTTGGTTCCTAATTTGTGTCGCACTCTAAATCTTGAATCAAACAACAACGAGCTCTAAGCTGGACAGTCATCATAAAAGAATAAATAATATTTTAGCAATTGGGGTTGAGAAAGAGATAAGAGATTTTCCAAAAATAAGTTGAAGATAACTCGTAACATTGTTTACCTTCCAATTTCAGTCAAAATAAAATATAATATTTATCTTCGTCGCAGCCCGACCTTCCCTCAATGTAAGTAATCACTGGGAGGTTATTTTTCTAATTAAATAACGCTAAAATAACAACAGCACAGCTGCAAGCTGGCACAAACAAAATAAAAAAGTGCTCCAACTGCGTAAAGCAAAATGACTGTGCACTCGACTCTAACTAACTAAAACACATGATTAATTACAGTATATGATGTCTAGTCATCATCCAAAACAAATTGCAGATAGACTGAAATAACTTTTAACCAAGTCATATGATCAAATATTTACAGTGATAATTCAAATAACTAATTTACTGATCTTAACGCATACATAACTCTGATTTACCGGACAAGTACCTTATGGAATTTTGAGATGAAAGATAGGATTAAAATGGGAACTGAAGGCATAACCTCGAGCTAGCACATCCCTAGGATAGTTACTCGACTAGTTATAGGATTCCATTATGGTGTAAAGTCGTAATCGATTTGCTTCCGTGATAGTAATAATAAATTGTTCGATATAATGTTTGTAATGTGTAACTATCGCAGTCACAATATATATTTATATGCTGCGGCGGAAATGGCAAACTTCATTGGCAAACTAAATTTTGCGAAAAATCTATTTACTAAAGGCGCTCTAAAAATTAAAAACGCTATTGATTGTGACGATACGCTAACAGTTGACATTTAATATGGACATTAGGTTAAATCATCCGTTCAATTGTATTGTTTCGGCACCATCAAAATTGGGTAAAACTGAATTCGTAAAGAGACTCGTTCAATTTTCCGCTGAAATGATAAGGCCAGCGCCATTTAAAATTTTTTGGTGTTACACCGAGTGGCAACCGTCCTATGAAGATTTGTTGAGAAAAGTTGAATTTATTGAACGAATCCCAGCTTTGACGCGTTGATAGAAAATAGAAATGAGCCTAAATTGTTGATTTTAGATGATTTGATGTATGATTTGGAGTCAGACTCTAGATTGAGCGAACTATTTACCAAAGGTTCGCATCATTGGAACTTATCTATAATACATATCGTTCAAAATGCGTTTTTTGATGGACTGTGTACAAGTCGAATAAGTGCACAATACTTGGTATTGATGAAAAACCCATCTGACAAATTACAAATTCAAAATTTGGCGAAACAATTATTCCCCAATTCTAAACAATTTTCTGAAGCATTTTTAGATGCTACGAGAAATCCATTTTGGTACTTACTGATTGATTTATGCCAAACAACGCCCAAAAACATGCGACTTAGGACAAACATTTTTCCTAATGATACTGAAAATTACATATATGTACCTAAATAATAATAAATACAATGAAAGTAAATCAATGATTCATTTGATAGATTTGCGTCTCTAGCAATCAGTATTTTTGATTAATTGCTCTGGATGGAAAATTGCCAGAATACTTTCCTAAGATCTATGCTTCAAACACTCATTTTAAATCGTAACACAATGTAACATTACCAATCTTAACAATTTTATTTTTTTTGGTTTTCGCTAGTGGAATATGTTGCGATAATTACGCGAGAAATTGTACTAATAGTAAACAAGATAATACAATAATTTTAATTCACTCGCCAAACACCATAACAAATTATACGATATCATTTACTACTAATGATACTGAGAATTCGCAGGTATTAAAGTTTATAGATTTGAACTTAGAATGTCCCGCCGAGAAGGGTAAGCTGTTTCAAATGAAAAATCGTGATTGATTAATATTCTATACACCCGAAATTTACATTTGCTGCGCCCACGATAATTTATTCCTTTCCCTACACCTCGGTCCCGTGACTCTTCCATACAAGAATACGCTGCAACTTCTACAAGCATTGAACTCGACATTAAATAAAAAGAGTGTTCACAATGAACATCGGTACAAGGTTGTAACGCAGGCGTACGGCTTGGAATCGTAATCTAATAACTCTGAAAAAATTTTGCCATATTTACCCTAGTTTTTCTTATCTTTTTTGCTCACAAAAACTCGTGACCCAAAAACTTTTTTATATTCCAACAAGCATAAAAGTATAACTAATAATGCTGAATTTTCCTAAATACGTCATTTTTTCCATTTTCTTATCTTTTTTCTTCATTCGAGTAATAGATTAAAACCAAAAAATCGTGACCCAGATTCCAATCGATCTTCTTATCTTTCTAGTACATAAAAAACGAATGAGCGTGACCTATAAAACTTTTTTTGTCAAATTGCATGTTCTTTTTTTAATTTTGGTAAGCTTAAAAGAGTAATCAAGTAACCTAAATTTTTTCACCAATTACATCAGTTTTTTTTCGATCTTATCTTTTTTCTTTTCAAAAATTGAATTTGGGGGGTATTTTGATTTCTGGGGGGTATTCAAACATCTGGTGGGTGCATACCCCCCAAACCCCACCCCCCTCCACGCCCAAGTGTGGTTTTGACCTATTTTCGAACGACTGTTTTGGGGAAAAGTGTGATTCCGCCCCGCTCTCGAAAAGCCTGTCCACCACTGATTCTGAGTAAAATTAAACACTGAAAATGCTGATAAATGTTATTTCGCGGGTGAGTATCGGTGCTATTTTCATGTATTTAGTTGGGATTACCGCCCAGACATGAATGTGCAAGGCAAAAAAATGAAAAATTTTTGGTGGCATTAAAGAAAATGACGACCTAAATAAATGGAAATCGAAAGTTTTCTACAAATTTCTCGAAATGGTTAGTTTTTTGCAATAACATATCTGTTTCGCTATTCCAGCAATTAATCAGGGCTCGATTACTGTGAAGTAATCCTGGCTTAAAATATAAGTCAGGCTTAAGCGTACGTAGATTCGCTAAGCCAGACTTAGACTAGTTTCCATAAAGGTGAGGTTTTAGCTAGACTTAAGTAAGGCTAGCCAGATTAAGTCTTGCTCATGTGTCAACACTTTGAACGTTATCCAGGCTTAAGCCAAACTTAAGTATATTTGATTAATCGGAGCTTAAAACGGTTCTGTATAAAAATGATCCAAGCTTAAAGTGAATGTGCATCTGTATATATTCAATATGTAAATGCATGAACAGACCCGAGGTCAAGGGGGTGAAAAGGGGGCAGTTGCTCTCCCTCTCGAAATCAAAAATTTTTTGGATTTCACAAGCATCCCCGAAGATAGAAATGAAAAATTATCGAGGTGCATTTAAAAGGTCGCAGAAACATTTTTGCGTACGTT
Organism: Mermis nigrescens; assembly: GCA_036768485.1. Taxonomy (NCBI): domain Eukaryota; kingdom Metazoa; phylum Nematoda; class Enoplea; order Mermithida; family Mermithidae; genus Mermis; species Mermis nigrescens. The sequence goes on along the minus strand of JAVLUZ010000036.1, from coordinate 241,254 downwards.
TGAGCTAGTAAAAGCAAAATTTTGCCGGCACTTCGCGCCGTATTAATTGTTTTTGTATAGTTTTTGTCTCTTAAACTGTTCAAATATGAGTTAGACATCGAGAAAATATCAACTTTTTTCATCGCTTCGCGCCTAATCATAGTTTTCTGCCTGTTTTTCTTTGCTGAGCACAAAATTGATTTCAAATTCGAAAAGTTAAGAAATTGTTTATGGACTAGACAATTTTTTTTAATCAGTTTAAGCAACAGATTTTTTGGGTATGAGTATGAAGTAAACTGCAAATGTCTGAAAAATTTTTTAGAATCTTCTCACTATTGTGCAGAGCTTGTTGAGAAACGTTCCGAATTGCCCTTATTTTTTATTAACTTCTGATGGTTGTCGTGATATCTGACTTTCAAAATTTGTTGTCCCCCCCGCTCAAAATGAAATCTAGATTGCGGGCCTGTTCATGTACGTCGATAAGTGAATAAGTTTTTCAGCTATGTAGTATTTAATGTTTTGTATACGGACTAGCATCCAAGATTCGGCCAGGGAGACCCCAAGTTAATTGGCTAATATCTCAGAAATTTGGTCGGGATAGCTCTCAAAATCTGTATTTTCTGACGTCGTTCAACATAAGCTCATAAAATTCAATCTTTCGAAAATTTTTTTGTTAAATAGGCGCTACGAAGTGTCGATTTTTGGGTCGTGCTTGAAGCGAATTTTTTTGTTTATTTTGTTTTTTATTTTATTTTTTTTCATTTTTTATCCCATCAGTCAATTTCTGGGATACAATTTTTCGCCCAAATCTTCCTGCCAAAATTTTTTTACAGCCAAGGGAGGCGGCCGCCTTTCTCCAAAACTGCATATGGCCCAGGGTTGTGGGTCTGACTCCTTAAAATGACTAATGAATCCCACAAACATGCTGTGACCTATACCATTATCGATTTTCGGGAAAAAACGTACAAAAAAGTGTTTTTAGCTTGGTTCAAAAATAAAAATGTTCTACACTTGGTTTAATATTCTCATTTCTAATTAAATTTTGTTGAATTGATTCGATTATTTCAATTTTTTCGAAATTTTTTGTGTTTTTATGTTTCAGAAAAACTTACACAAGCAATGTCAGAAACATAGAAGGAAGTATTTTTCACATATAACCTATCACTTTTTAGCTCTCAAAAAAACGCTTGTTAAAACGTTTCGAAACCACCCCGGACGTGTTTGGTCAGGAACATAGGTGGGCGGCACCAAAATTCTGTGGGTGCAAGATTTTTCAAAGGTCAAAAACTGGCTTTAAAAATGGTGGTATGGCGAAAATACATCATTTTTCAACGTTTCTCATCGAGCACTTTCCATTGGCATCAAAAAATTGCGAAAAAAACTGAAATAATTTTCAAAAATTGAATTCCGGTGAGGGGTATTTTGGTTTCTGGGAGGGGTGCATACCCCCAAACCTCCGCCCCACACCCAGATATGGTCAGGACCTATTTCGAATCTTTTAACGAGGCACGCTCTTTTCACCACATAAAAACATAAAAGATATATTGCAGTTGAAAAAATTCAATCAAATTGAACGAAATATAGTCGAAAAATGGGTAATTAGCATGAAAAACCGATAATACTTTTGAGCTTAAAAAATTCTTAAAACTGTACATTAGGCATGCTGAGAGTTAAACGGAAATCTCTCCCACCCTTCACAAAAAACGCATACGATTGCGACCACACGTGGACGTATGGGGAGATCCCCACTGAAAATCGGACGTTCCCTCATATTCCAAAGCCAGAAAATTCTTTACCCTGCCCGATTTCTACAGAAAATTGAATTTTTTGCTGTTTTTGTGCATATTTTGACCGTTTTGGCCAAAAATCGGAGCATTCCCTCATTCCTGAAAATGGCCGGGACCCCCTTTCCGAAATTTCGAACAGTTACATGTGTGGGCCTAAACCGCACTTTACAAAACCGATTAGCCAGGTTCAAGTCGCGCTCAAGTGTAAGCCAGGCTTAAACCGGTTTATAGAAACCGGCTCTAGCTCATACGCCGACAATTTATATTATACTGAGCCTGCCTAAGACATTGTTAACAATCAGTGATTTTATAACGTCAGTGTCAGCGCATGGGCTAAGCCTTAGATAAATGGGTCAACTGTCTCAGATAGTTAACGACTGATGTCTTAAAAGTCAATCACAAAAATTGTTGGTACAGAAATAGCTGCTATGTAGTGTAAATAGTTTAACATAAATATCTAGCAGCCGTTTTGCAGGTATAAATATAAATTCTGAAAAATGCTACTTTTCAACTAAATAATGTCTCAAAAGCCAATAACAAAATTGATTCTTGGGTGTAGAAAAAGCTGCTTCAGTTGCTGCATGGTATTTAATGTAAATGCCAATTTGCAGGTATAAATAAACGCTTCTTTCCAAGTGATCACAAGTAAGTAAAAGTATGCGGTGTCTACAACAGCGATTTACTTCACGCTGTATTAAAATAAAAAATTTTATGGGCAAGTTGTGCGATACTACATTAATTCTCGCAGCCACATCCAGTTGCGTTATCACATTGCCGTCTATGCCTCTCTCGAAGCTGAAGTAAGTGCTATGCATGCTTGCAACTTCAATGTGCAGCTTGTTCTTTATAGGGCTATTTATTTTGGTTTCAAAACGTAAATCGTCAGAATACAATATGTTAGGAAGTCAATTCTATTCTCTTTCCAAGCTAAGTGAAAGAGGCCTAGTTAATAATTTTCAACTATGAACTAAGTTTAGACCGTGTCCATGAGGATAAATGGACTCGTGCCACCGTCCGAATGAAATCTGAGAACGACTTTTTCCTTTATTCTTCATTCGCGTTTTAGTCGGAAATCGCGAAAAAATTTTGGTGTCTTGCGTTAAATTTAAAAATTATAATTTGAATTCAGATAGTCCCTAGCACGCATTTTAAACACTTCATTTTAGTCTTCATACAACCTAAAGCGTACTTTGCATCTAAGCCTTCTGTACTTCACAGGTTTTATGCAGAAAATGAGATTTGTTAACGATGCAAGAATGGCAGTAATTTTTTGGCGTTGATTATGATTTTGCTGGTAAACTTTGATCATTTTTAGGGTGAATTCAGAACTGTGATTTGACTGATTTTGTTAAAAGTTTAAGGTTGAGGTTCAAAAGTGTATTGCTCTCCAAAATTCATCCGTTGGTCCCCCTAATGTTTTAAAAATCTTTGCTGTGCCCCCCCCAAAATAAAATCCTGGAAATGGGCCAGACCAAGGCTTAAATAGGTATTATTATTATTTTTGTATTACTATTATTATTATTATTATTATTATTATTATTATTATTATTATTATTATTATTATTATTATTATTATTATTATTACTTATTATTATTATTATTATTATTATTATTATTATTATTATTATTATTATTATTATTATTATTATTATTATTATTATTATTATTATTATTATTAATGTTATTACTATTATTATTAAACTATTAAATTAATCGAGTTATTTTGAATAAGGAATATGATTCAGTGGCAGACATGCACAGCATGTGAATTTTTTTGGGGGAAGGGATTTTAAGTGCGTTTTTTAGATTAGAAATGGTGGATCCGCGTCGGCAACATCGTTTTTTAGCGTGCTGGACTATGTTTTATCTTTATTGAGCATAAATAAGACTAAAAAATTTCGAAAAAATAAAAAAGCTTGGGCAAATCGAACAAAATACATTTAGATCACAACATATTGACACTTTTGAGCATATAGATAGCTAAAAATGCTCTGCTTTTTTACGAATTTTTATGAAAATTTTCGAAACTTTCAAAAAATCACCAATTCTCGGGGAGTGAAAAAATTTTTGCGAGGATGGGGGGTTTGGGGTATATATGGACGTGGTATAAATGAGAGAGGGTACTGAAAAATATTCACATCCCCCACCGAAAAAATTTTTCACCCCCCGCCCCACAATTGGCGATTTTTTTGAAAGTTCCCAATTTTCACTTTTGCCATCTACTTGCTCAGAAGTGCCAAATATTTGGCGCGTAGCGCCATTATACTGATGTATTGATTATATTTTGTTCAATTTGTATCAACTTTTTGAATTTTTCTCGAAACGTTTTGTTTTTATGCTCTAGAAAGATGAAGCATCGTCAGAAACGCTGAAAAACGATGTTTTTGATGCGTACCTACCATTTTAGGACCAAAAAATGCACTTTACAGTTTCAACTCTCAGAATTTCTATGCTTTGCATGTATGGTTTTTACTCCTCCTGGGCTTAGCTCTACAGTCACTTCGACTGAAAATACATCGCTATGTAGCCTTTCTGTGGCTCAGAAAACTAGCTATGTAAAGCCTTTTTGGACTCAGACACACACCATGTGAGTTCAGAAATTCTATTCGAGTTTTTTTTCCTTTGAGTTTCAGAACGATTTGAAGCTATTTTCCCTTCTTCGAAAGGGATAAATAGCTATTTTTAGTTAAGATTGCTAAAATAAATGTTCTTGAGCTGGAAACGAGGTCTATGTACGTATTTGCCTATTTGCTACAAATGCTCGAAATACCTTTTTTTGCAGTAGAATCTTTTTTATCAAGCACTTACTCGAAACTATCTCCAAGTTTTTGATTTTCAGCTCTCCCTGAAAGTTTTAACTTGCGCACCAATATTCTGTGGTGTAAACCATAGATGATCTTGGGGTGGAGTTTCCATCCCCCAGAAAAATTAAAAGCCTGATTTATACTTCACGCGAACCGCGCCGCAAAGGGGTTTTGCGGCCAAAGTATACCCAAAAATTAGTTGACCCTGCGCGAATATTCTGTGGCAAAATCCGCTTGCTGCGGCACATCGTGCATTTATTCTTACGCGGCGAGCTCACCACGTGGACAAAAAAACCAGTGACAAGGTGTACCTCACCGCCGCTTCGCAGCCGCTTTGCGCAATGCATTTATAGTTCCTGCGAACTGCCGCAGAACCAGGACACTGAGTTATAAATGCTGTCAATGTCAATACCTCATTAAAAGTCAAACTGATTCAACGTCGACACTCCGCTCAAAAGCTCATTAGCATTTGCAAGAGCAATGGGGTTTTTGACTTATGCGGTGCAGCGAAAAAATGGCCAAAAAAGCTAAAAATAACAATTTTGACTCCATGCGGCGCTGCAGAAGTATAAATTGGAAAGCGGCAAAAAAATCTAGACTTTTGTGAATCAGTCCGTGGCGCGGCGGCCGCATGAAGTATAAATCAAATTGCAGTGGCGTATAATTTGCCAGCTGCCGCGCAGCAGCCCAAAGTATAAATGGGTTCGCGCGAAATTTCTGTGGCGGCCATTGCGGCAATTTCTCGCCGCTTTGCTCGCCGCGTGGAGTATAAATCAGGCTCTAACTCCTTTGGGAATTTTCTCACCAGCCCCCAGAATTCGCGATTTTTAGACAGTTCTCAGAAATTTACTGAAACTGTAAATTAAAGGTGCTTTTTTAAGTGTTTCTAGCTATCTGTTTGCTCAAAAGTGCTAAATTTTTGGAGCACATATTTTTACCATATTTTATCCAATTTGTTCGACTACTTGATTTGTGTCGAAATTTTCTTTGTGTTTTTATGCCCTGGAAAGGTAGAGCATCGTCCAAAACATTTTTTTACATGTATCTACAATTTTTGGGCCCAAAAAAGGCATTTTATAATTTTACCTGCACCTCAGACTTACCATGCTTTGCATTTTTGGTTTGAACCCTTGGGGCCGTATTCACAAAGGCGATTTAGCTTTAATCGATTTAAGGTCTTAAATCGATTATACTAAATCGAGATTTAAATCGATTTGAAGCAATGACGATTTAAGGATAAATCGTATTTACAGAGGCGATTTAACAAAATTTTAACTAAATCGACTTAAAGTGCATAAAAAAAATTGTCTGCATAACAAGAGATAATGGAGGAACAAGCAAAAAAATATGTACACATGTAATTTTGAAAGGTATTCCATATTGTCTTCTTGACATTTTGCACCATAAAGTGAAAAAATTAGCGTCTGGAGTGGAACTTTTGATGGTTACTGCTGATTTACGTATACACTTCCACAAACAAATTCAATATGTCAGTAAATCCTAAAGCTAGGAAACCAAAATGCGAGACTAAGGAATTGTATTTTTCACTTGAATGCGTTCGTCAAAGAGCAATAATATTGTCAAAACAAGGAAAGCAATTCAAAAGCATTGACCAATAAGATAAATACTACAACAAACAAAAAATTTTTAAAACATCAAAAATATGATTTTGGCTAAAGAATTTTCAAAATCATTCTGTAACGTCGAAAATATGGATTTGAGTAGTAACACACCCCCTCTGGGGGTATATGATGAAGGATGCTTGCTAAGTGCACATGCACTAGATGCGAAATTATGGCGTATTACGATCGCAACCTGGCGTCATTATACCCCCGGAGGCGAAGCCGCGTTACCTACATTAATCGGCTATGCGCATCCTTCCCACCCCAAAATTAACATATCCAGGGGAGGGGTCTATGGATTTGTCCCGGATCAGGATTAACGGATAAACCACTAAAAATTATGTACGTACATGTTTAAAGACCACTAAGCTTCCTGGCCCATGAATTATCAGGATAAATCAATTTTGATCACAGTGTACTAAAATTATGTACATACACAGCTAAGCTTTCTAGCCCCCGGACCGAGATTCGCATTGCACTTAAAATTATGTACATACACCGCTAACTGCCTTTGACGGATTGAGATTTGCAATGTGTTAAAATTATGTACGTACACGTTTAATGACTACTAAGCGTTCTGGCCCATGGATTATTGGATAAATCAATTTTAATGCATTGCGCTAAAATTATGTACGTATACCTTTAATGACCACTAAGCTATACCCCCATTCTCGCCCCAGGGGGCGTCCGATACGAAGAAAAAGCCAGTTACAAGCAGCAATTGCGCTAAAATTATGTACATACACACTTCAAGCCTTCTAGCCCTGAGACCGAGATTTGCAGTGCGCTAAAATTATGTACACACGGGTTTAATGACCACTAGCTTTATGGCTCATGGATTGGGATTATCAGATAAATCAATTTTGTTGCATTGTGCTAAAATTATGTACGCGTAATGCTTGCGACTAATTATATGCGTAACCCCAAATTTGGATAAAAATTAAAATTATGGGCGTGGAAATCGCTCCCAAGAATCGGTAGACTCCCAGAACGTGCGAAAAATGATCATAAGGTCAAAAAGCACAGACTAACACAATTTAAATTACAATGAATAGACATGCATTAAATAACGCCTTTCTTTTTATTTAAAAAATTTATGATTGTATGCGATTGCAAGTTTTAAAATCCGAATTCTGCAAAAATTATAAAAAGTATTTAATGCTTCAAATTCTGTATTTATGTATGTTTTCTATTTAATCAAATAAATCACATACTTTTATTTATTTCCGGCAAATTTTTTTTTCGCGATTCGAAGCGCTACATTTTTTCTCCGCATTGTAGAGTCAGCAATGTTCTTTTACGGGGTACCGGCGCAAGAGCTCCTCGAAGCTATTTCTATCAAATTTAGATTTCCAAATACGTGTATATTTTCGAAGCATAATCGTTTTATTTAATTTTTATGATATCTAGTACATATTATTTACTTGTTAAGAATACTCGTAAAAATATAAATTAAAAATATAAATTACTTTTATAAAACAATTATTTGTTTTATCAATAAATATATACCTGAAGCGTATTAAGTACCTCCAGTGCAAAAAAGTGCGTAAAAAAATTTATGTTACCGAAACACGAAAAAGTATCATATTAAGTGTTTTTGAAGCTAAAAGTTTTCTTACTTCCCAGTTTTTCGATGGCTGCCGCGATTTCGCCTCGTTGGCGCTGCCACTCGTAAAATTGTTCCGGCGTTAGTACAATTTCACGTCCTTTGTCCGAGTTTTTCAGGCATAAATTTTTTATCGAGTATTACTGTTTCGACCGAGGCTATCCAGACCGCGTGAGGTCAATGGGGTCAAACAAAAATTAAATAATAGGGCGTTCGCAATTAACGGCAGAAGCATCCACCAAATTCTGGTACTGCCGACTCATTAGATTGACCCCTTGAGCTCGTTATAGGTATAAGGTTAATCTCGTGCCCGTTGCATATTCTGAAGCTAATATTCGCGAAGTCGTTCCAAGTAGACACCAAGCAGTAAACGTTATCCCCAAATTAATCGTAGCGCTTATTCTGAGGCTCGTTCATTTTCGAATAGTACCAGAAAAAAAAGCGCCAAGCGGAGTAATAATGCAAAATGGAAGTTATAGCTGAATAACATAAAACTTTTTTCTGTTTACTCAAAAAAACTCAAACAACGGAGCTTGGGTCATAGTTTTTAATACGCATGCCATAAATAAGATAGATAAGACGATCGAAAGAAACTGAAGTAATTGCAAAAATTTTAAGTGACTGTAATTATACTTTAAGCTTGCCAAGATCAAAAAGGGCATGTAATTTGTCAAAAAAAGTTTTTATAGGTCACGCAAAAAACCTAAAAAAACGGAGCTAGGGTCATGGAATGCGCGCTTCATAAAATAAGATAGATAATAAGATCGAAAGAAGCTGATATAATTGCGAAAAAGTTAAAGTGTTCATTAGTTTCTTCAAAAGCATTGATGCTTCAGGCAGTTTTCATATTTTATTAACAAGGTCATGTTGACTCAAAATCGTGAGGCAACCGTTATAATTTTGGAAAGCAGGCTAAACGTTGACACATTATTAGCTGTTTCATTGTCTCTTTATTTAGTAGATAAGAAATAATGTATCAATGCCTGCATGTGTTGATTCACTATAGCAGTACAAATAAGCGATGGTAGCTATATTTGCAGAAAAAATGATGAAATAAAATTGCATGCATTTATACGAGCGATAAAATGCAGCTCTAAATCAATACGAGCTATATCTAGTCTAGTACTGCATTTTCTCGAAGGATTATCAAGGCCCGTTAAGAAAACAGTATTTTTTTTGGTAAAATTCCCAATCGCCTTAAGCTAAGCGTTTAACAACGAGATTTGAGGAAGACGAATTTTTACTAATAACTTTGTCATTGGAAGATGTGAAGTATGCTTCTTCAGCAGGGGGCCATCAATATAATAAAAATAAACAAAATACGAATTAAGGCAATTAATACAAAGAAATTGTGAACGTCATGCTTGTAAAGTAGTAAATGAACTTTCTGAATTTTTATTCAAAATAGTGCCTGTTCACTAATTCATCAAGAGCGCGTAAGCACACAAGGGCAGCGATCGAATTCTGGGGGTTCTGCTTAAGGCATAAGAAAATACAAAAAAAAAATAACTGCCCGCACAGTGCACGCACAGCTGCAGTGTGCGTAGGTGAGCAGTGCACTGTGCAACCTGGTGTACGGTTCCAATAATCGCACATTGTGGCACATTAGTGCACAAAGTGGATGCAAAGTACCTATTCTCTGGAGCTGTACCGTTCGGCTATTATCACTTTTAGAATGTTATCTTTTTCATGTGAATAATCTTAAGTTCATTATCATGACATTTTCACTTTCTTCACCTAGTTTTGCCTTTTCAGCTAAGTAATGGAACATTGCACAGTAAAGTGAGTGATACATACGATCGTGCAATCAGCCATACATTTCATAGGCAGATATAACACCTTTTGATAATTTATCCTGTTAATCGAAAATCTTTAGCTTTCAATATCTTTTTAGCATATCATTGTAGTCTTGGACTGACGCTGTTTCTCGACTGTTTGGAATTTCACTCGTATCTTCATTATCTTCTTGCCTTTCTTGTAATTCATCAGACAAGATATCGGCATTTTTACTGATGAAGTTTCTTGAAAAGATGCTTTCGAGAATTCCAAGCCATCTTTATTGCTTCAGTACCCCCAAAAGTTCAGCTTTGATTTAAAAAGTCTGCCGTTGCAGACTTGGTTTGTATCTAGATCACTTTCTTCCAACGCTTTTTGCAGGAAAACATGTTCATCATAATTTTCGTAGCTTTGACAAAAAAGCGTTGAAGAAGGGTGGGTTACTCAGTTTTTCAGCGGTATCTGGAATAACTGCCATGTCTCATACAGCATTCAACATTATTGCCCGCCAGAATTCATTCTTCCAACCACTTTTGATATCAGGCTCATCATCACTATCCGAAATATTGTCTGATCTTTCTTCGTCCTCAGAACCCTCTTGGTCTTCCTCTTTCTCCTCTATTCCTCGTTTTTCCGTTTGCCTTCTTCCTCACCTTCTTCTTCTGAAGTGACTGTTTTGTCATCTTCTGTGTCACTGTTTGCTGTATCCGTAAGGGGTGTAATAGCTGATGATGCCTCTTTAATGTAAAAATTATTTGACAATGTTTTGTTGCACAGTGTGCATAGAACAACCATAACTCGGCCAAAGACACCAAATGACTGCGCCCATATTCGAATAGATGTTTTATAAATACGTGTTGCACATGTGCTGCACAGTCGCGCTTACGTGCACACTGTGAGGTAATCAAGGATCTGCTGATAGCTTGCGAGTTGGGACCTAGTGTTGGCATAGTTCATTATATCCTTAGCAGACATATATACACTATTACCTCACAGTGTACGTGTGCTGCGCACTGTGCAGCACATAATGCAACACGTATTTATAAAAACATCGGATCTGAATATGGCAGTCATTTGGTGTCTTTGGCCGGGTTAGACATGGTTGATTTCTATGCACTGTGCAACAAAACATTGTCAAATAATTTTACATTAAAGAGGCATCATCAGCTATCACCCCTTAATGGATACAGCAAACAGTGACACAGAAGATGACAAAACAGTCATGAAGGAAGTGAGGAAGAAGGCAAACGGAAAAACGAGGAGATAGAGGAGAAAGGAAGACCAAGGGGTTCACGAAAGGACGAAAGATCAGACAATATTTCGGATAGTGATGATGAGCCTGATATCAAAAGAAGTGGTTGGAAGAATGAATTCTGGCGGGCAATAATGGAGAATGCTATGCGAGACATGGCAGTTATTCCAGATACTGCTGAAAAACTGGCAACCCACCCTTCTTCAACGCTTTTTTGTCAAAAGCTTTAAAATTATGATGAACTGTTTTCCTGCAAAAGCTGGAAGAAAGTGATCGATGCCAAAACTGTCTGGAACTTTTAAATCAAAAGCTGAACTGGGGAATTTCAAGCAATAAAGATGGCTTGGAATTCTCAAAAGCATCTTTTCAAGAAACTCATCAGTAAAATGCAGATATCTTGTCTGATTAAGAAGAGCAAGAAGATAATGAAGATACGAGTGAAATTCCAAACAGTCGAGAAACAGCGTCAGTCCAAGACTACAATGATATGCTAAAAAGATGTGAAAGCTAAAAGATTTTCAATTAACAGGATAAATTATCAAAGGTGTTATATCTGCGTCTATGAAATGTATGGCTGATTGCACGATCGTATGTATCACTCACTTTACTGTGCAATGTTCCATTACTTAGCTGAAAAGTAAAAAAACTAGGTGAAGAAAGTAGAAAATGTCATGATAATACTTGATTATTCACATGCTCCTTGTTACCTTCCCTTTGCACATCCACTTTGCTAATGTGCCACAATGTGCAAACTGCACTGTATTACACAGTGCATAGCCGCACCACGCACACTCTTTAGCAATGCGGTGCACTGTGTTGAAGACATTTTTTGTATTTTCTTATGCCCGAAAACCCCCATTCGCTGCCTGTCCCACGCGCCTCTTTGACTAATTGAGGCACTATTTTTGAAGCAAGGTATATATTTGCACGAAGCATGACGTTCTATTTCTTTGTATTAATTGCCTTAGTATTTTGTGCGTGATATTTTCTGAAATACTACATCTTTTCAATGACAAAGTTGTCAAGTAAGTACAAGATATTTTCCTCAAGTCTCAATTGAGGCACGCAGGGCCTTGTTCAGGAGAAATCGTGCTAGGTAGATATCTAGAGTGACGATTTAGGCTGCATCGCTCGTACAAATGCATTAACATTTTTTCTGCAAATATAGCTACCATTAAACATTTGCTTCACTGCTTCCTCAGTGAACACCCGGCATACTGTACATTAACAACCCAATCTACTAAATGGTAAGAACATTGTCAATGTGTCGAGCGTTTGTATACCTGAGGAAACATCTTTGAAGAGCAGTGAACACTTTAACTGCAATTATGTCAGCTTCTTTCGATCTTATTATCTATCTTATTACAGCGCGCATTCTTGACACAGGATACTGCGTGACCTAAAGCTTTTTTTGACAAAATACATGTCCTCTTTTTTGATCTTGGCAAGCTTAAAGAAAATCATGTACCACTTAAGGGCTCGACAACTCGTCGTCTTATCTATCTTATTTTATGTAGCGTGCGTAAGCTCCATTGGTTTTTTGGTAAACGAAAGTTTTATGTTGACTAAACTATGCTCCATTTTTGTCCGCTTGTACTTTTTTGGTGCTATTCGAGCCTCAGGATAAGCGCACTTGAAATTGGCGTTTACTGCTTGGTGTCTACTTTAACGACTTCGCGAATATTAGCCGAAATATGCAACGGCACGAGACCTTGCTTCAAGTCAGAGGTCAATCTAATGGTCGACATGCGTGGATGCTCGCCGTTAGCCCTGTGTTGGCGATGACTTTCACGTGCCTCGGTCGAAATACTCGATAAAAAAATTTTGTAAACGGACAAGACGACAATGCCCTTGCTTGCCGGAGACAATTTTGCGGTGTTGGCGCTCGGCTGAAACCAAAAAACATGTGATGCTTTTTTCGTGTTTGTTTATAGAACACGCACTGGAGAACGCTAGCCGCTTCGGAAAGTATATAACATTTGATAAAATTGTTGCCAGAAATAATTTATATTTTTTAATTTATGTTTTAATTTTATATTCTTAAATAAACAAATAATAATAATATTTGTAAAAATTAAAAATAAAAACGATTATGCTTCGAATATACACGTATTTACACTTAATTATCGTTTCGAAGCGCCAGCCTATCAAACATTGCTGACTTTCATAATAAATATTGCATATCTAAAAAATTGCCGAAATAAATAAAAGTATGTGTTATTTAAATAAGAACATAAGCATAAATAATTTGAGCATTAAATACTTTTATATTTTACAGGGTCAGTTAAAACTGCAGTAAAATGCGTAATCATAAATTTTTAATAAAGGCGTGTATGTGCAATTCATTAGCGAATTTAAATTTGTGTTATCTGTGCTTTTTGACCTTATGATCGGGAGTCTTTTCTTGGGAGTTTAGATTTCCGCCCATAGTAATTTTTCAAATTTGGGGTTACGCATATAATTGATGCAAGCATGCATTATAGTACAGCGCTTTTGTCTGGCAAAATTGATTTGAAATCAATCCATGAGCCATAGCCCGGTGGTCGTGCCCGTGTGTATGGCGCGTAATGCGGTCCGAAACTGTAAGGCGGTGTATGCTTCCCTTAATTTTAGCGCAATTGCTACTTGTAACGCTCTTCGCATCGTGGACACCCCTGGGGCGAGAGTGAGTGCATAGCAATGGTCATTAAATATGCATTACATAGCCTAGCGCAATCATTAAAATTGATTTATCCAATAATCAGGCCAAAGTAGTCGTTCTTTACATTTTAAAACCTCTAGCGGCTCTTGTGTACAGCGCAATGCAGGTGTTCGTCGAAACTGAAAATGCGTACGCGGTGTGATCGTAAAATTGATGTGGTGCATGGGCCGAAACTTAGTGGTCTTTAAGTGTGCGTGCATGAAAACACGCGCTTGATTTATCCGTTAATCCCTGATCCGGGGCAAATCCATAGACCCCTCCCCCTGGACCAATTTTGAAGGTGGGAAAGGATGCGCATAACCGGTATGTAGGTAACACGCGCCTCGAAGTCAATTCGCGATAAAATGAACCATCGCCCATTTCGACCATCACAGTATGCATGTGCGCGAAATGCTAAAATTGATGATTTTGCTGATTTGCTCAAAAAATTGGTTGACAAAAACATTAAAAAAATCCAAAAAATAAAATATAGTTTTTGCCAGCAATTTTTTTTAGAAATGTCAACAGCAAAAGGCAGAAGGCAAAGGCAAAATTTTCAATTCCCTTTGTGTCATTCGTTTAGCCGGGCAGCGCCGGGTAGCTCGACTAGTCAACAATAAATGGATTGTTGCGTTCTTTGACTTGCCGTTGAATTTGATCCACATGATTCTGTTCTATTTCTTCTATTCTATCAAAGTTGTCGAAAAAAAGTCCAGTAATTACATAATCCAACAATGTAAACAACACAAAGACATCCGTAAATCGAGCTCTAAACCTGCTTCCAGTAGATTTAAAATCTCGATTTAAGTAGGGGTGATCTTCAGATCGATTCCAAGCCAAATCGCCTCTGTGAATACGATTTAACAACTTATGACGGTCCGTGCCCAACTTAAATCGATTTAACGCTAAATCGCCTTTGTGAATACGGCCCTTGGCTCCTCACATCCGTCTCTACCACCCATGCAAAGTAAGTTGTTCCACATCCCCAACGTCATAATTTTTGCCCCTTCTTCTTGGCGAATACTTGCGTTTTTTACCATTTTTAAGTGTTTTTGGCCACAAATAAGACCAGTATCCTCCCGCCGTAGAAATGGCCAGAGACTTCCTCTCAGAATTTTCAAGTGTTACCTGTATGATCCTCACTTGTCCACAAACTATGTTGTAAAAGCCCTTTGATGGAAGAGGACAGAAGTAATAAATAACTAGGTACATTTATGATAAATAAACTTGTAGGAATTAAAATGTGGAATGCATAATGATGAGTAGTCTACTGTGCTGGTCTATTGTATTAGATATTGTGTTAAGATACAATCCATGTTTTAGTAATATTTACATTTTTTAGTTGTTTTCGGACGAATTTTGCCACTTGACAAGTATTGGCATTATATTCGACACAAGATAATTCGCGGATGCAGTTATCCTTAGAATATTTGCTGCTTAGCGAAGCACAATGGCAGAGCATCTATTACTAGATTTTAAGTGTGATTGAACTCTTTGTACCATGCATACACAACATGGGAATTCTTGGGGCTGGGGGCTGAAAGAATTTTCCCAAAGTGCCTTTTGGGCGTAAAAACATTAGTTTTTTTCGGAATTTATAACGATGCTGTTTCTTTCATTAGTGATAAATACAAGAAAATGTGGTCCAAAATAATTCTTGACATAAGGCAATGGAGCCAATTTACCCTACTTTTTGCTTGTATGCTTAAATCAACTATTGTTGTTTTTTTTTTAATTTTTCATATCAACTTAGGTCAACAAGAATATGTTATACTAGCAGAAACAACGAAAAGCTTTTCAAAAGTGGATTCAGATGTTTCTTTTATAAGGAATGGTACATATACATAAACTTACCACTCTGAAAATCAAATCTCTTTTGTCACTATGTGCTTGTGAGTTGAATCTTATTTCTATGTACACTTTCAACTACAAAGGAGTTGTTTTTTATTTATTATATTTGATGCGTTCAGTAATTTCAAATATTAAAAATTTTTTGGTGTGTTTTGCGTTTTTTGATTACATATGTAGGTTTTTGTGGTTAAAAATAAAAAAACTAGTGATTCCGCAAAACTTTGTAATTTATTTTAACAATAAAATATTATTTCATTCTCCATGCGTCATATTCAGAAAAGTTTAGGTCATACAAAAATATTTTAAACTGCTGCATATCTACTTGCTCACAAGTGCCAAATTTTGGCGCTTCGCGCCATTATACTCGTAACTTTAGTTATATTTTTGTTCAATTTTCATTCGACTTATTCGATTTTGAAATTTGTTTGGTTTTATGCTTTAGCAAGGTATGAAAAGTATCAAAAGGCACTACATAAATCAAACCCACCAGAATTTTATGCTATGCATATATGGCTGCGATCATAGGCGGGCAGCACCAAATTCTGGAAGTGCAAGATTTTTCAAAGGTCAAAAATGGTCTTTAAAATGGTGGTATGGCGAACAAACGCCATTTTTAATTGTTTCTCATCAACACTATCCATTGACATCAAAAATTGCAAAAAAAAAACAAGAAAAATTTAAAAAATTGAAGTCTGGAAGGAAATTATTTTGATTTCTGAGGAAAAGTATTTGGCCTTCTGGGGGTGCACACCCCGCCCTAACACACACGTGTATGCGACCCCTCTCACAAGAATGATTATCTTTTGTAGAGCCTAAGAACTTGATGTTTTGTAGTGAGAGCTACGTGGCGAACTAGTTTTAGCAGTTCGCGTAAGCCATGCTGAAAAACAGCTTGGTTCTGTATCGGTTAACATAGCCAAACGCGGTAATATTGTTGCGATAGTGTACTTGTGGCTATGCCTTCAGTTTCTCAACTATTCCCCAATTTTCATTATAAAAATCAATAAGATACTTGTCCGGTAAAATAGAGGTAAGTATATGCTAATAGTAATTGTTTTACTTTGTTACCGCATATCATATTCTAGAAGATTCGATTTGAATTAATAGTAATTTTGTCTAATGTTAGTTTGTCTTAAACTTATGTTTTACTGTATCGATCCCCTGTTGGGATATTAGTTAGTTGGCGTTTGGTTGATTTGATCATTTGCTCATTTTATTCATTAGCGTATTTTGTTTCATCTTTCCGGCACAAGGCCGTGTATACATAGCTGAAATAAAATAAACCCACCCAGGGGTGTTGTATATCGAGGGTGAGGTCGGTTGCCTACAAACGTCGAGGATTTCTGAGCTTTGGTAGAAAGAAATAGGCAAATTCCGTGTGATCATTTATTTCGTTCAAAAATTCAATATCCTTTTCTCAACTCTGAAATTGGTCAAAAATATTAATTAATCATTTATGATGACTGATCAGCTCAGAGCTCGTTGGTGTTGTTTTCAAATTTCAAAGTGCTTCACGAATTAGGAACCAAAACATTTCTGTTTGATTCGAACCTCGAAAAGAAGTTAATTAATCAACTTGAGCTAAGATAGGTCAACTAACCTTGCGGCAATTCCGGGATCTAGGTATGTACATACTCTAGGATCTAGGGTGTAGCTGCAAAATTTCTGTAAAACGGCCAGCAATATTAGGGCTAAGGGAGTCGACGCTGTAGGTCTAAAAGGTTCAGAAGATCGAGGTTGTATTTGACTGTCGATCGGAACCAGCTGAAACAGATTGTGCCAAGTACCTAAGTAAATAAAGGCAAATACATCCATCCCTACATTGATTCCGTATACATAGGGCGGATCTGTATTTACATTAGGATGATCCCTCTTTGAGGCTGCTAGCTACATCCGGGCAGTCAGTCATCTAAAATTTATTTTCAATCCAAAAAATCATTATTTTTGGCCATCTCGTCTTCTAATGGCAACATTTTGTTCGCCCTTGTTGTAGTATTGACCGCGATCGTAGCATTGCACATTTAAGTAAGCGTCATGGTAGATTTTGTTTATTGTGGTAAAGTCATCGTATTTTTTCTATTTCCGTCAACCCTCTGGCGACAAAACAGCTTTCAACTCACATTTTCTATAAACACGTTGACCCTCTGGCGACAATTCATCATTTTTCTCTCTTGACGATAAATTTTTACCACCTAGGTTTTTGCCCTGTCTTTTTACAGCCACGCGTGCGTTCTTTGCATAGGCTTAGTGCACATCTTTTTGTTCTTCTCACATTGAGTATACCTTGCTTCATAAACGTACTATTCACTTGAAAAGCATGTTTTAGAAACGACGAAAGGTCAAATTCAACGTTTATTTTTGGCAAAATTTTGGCCGAGTACTGAAATTTTTATTGCAAAGCTATATCTTAGGACGTTTTTTGATACCCAAAAATGGCGGGAAAAGCTTTGCGAACGTTGCCTGTAAATTGAAAAAGCCTTCTATGCCATCTACTTCCTCTCGCCAATTAAATACCGCGCCTGTTGACTTGAATAGCACGAGTAATAGTGCGAGTAACGATGTGAATAAGAAGGATGCAAATGATAATGCAAATAATGATCAATTACCCCGTTGCTAAATGCCGCGCGCTACACAGTCTGACAATAATTAATACTGGTATTTACAATTGCGCATCAATCAAATTGCAAATCCTAATGCCGATAATTCATCAAATAATACGATTATTGATAATACGGCTACACTTAACATGGCAAATAATTGTGAAACTAGTTCGGAACCGTATAACACTTTGATTCTGACGTAGACAGTAATGATAGTCAAGCAGAAATGCCAACAATGCTTGTGCTATTCTTTGGTGTGACTATGTATTTTTGGAAGCGTTGCAAGCTATTCATTTGCAATTGTTGGACTTTCTACCTTTATAAGTCAAAGATAAAAAAAGAGAATTTGGATGAAATCGTAAGCTGTGTGTGGAATTAGGCAAATTGCTTAAAATTACAATCAGTTCAATTGCACTGAAAGCAATCCGTCTGAGCGCATTAACCACTCTATCAATGGCCAAAAATTTTTCTGAATTTAATGCATAAGAAATACGAATCGTGCAGAAAGTATGCATTGCACATCTTCATATTATCCACTGGCAACCGTGCATCTAATTCTCGGTCACCTTCGGAAATTGTTCCAGAAACTGTAAACAAATCTCTACAAATTGCCGCGCCTGAAATATCTGAGTTACCGCAAAATCCTTTAAACACGGTTTTTTGCAACAATGCAAAACTCGGGTTTTGGATCATATACCAACAATTTTGCAGCCGTCGACATCAGAATTTTGCAGACATCACAATCTCGGCCATTGCTGTCTTTAAATCGTAATGCACCCTCTTTTGTACCTAATTCTTTGAATGCGAACTGCTTTAACAGCGCTTACAGCCTCCACAGCTGCAATATTTTCCACCTAATGGCGAAGCACTTCCAAATAATTATGTACCAAATCCTGCAAATCTCAAAATACCGCCTATTAACCCTATTTGGCATTCTTCAAATATCAAAAATACAGCAACAAAATAAATTTATCTGGCATAAATAACAAATCTGCTATCGTGCAAAACAGATCAACGCCTTTACCTGGTCTCTGAGGACGTTGCGTAAAAATTTTCTGACAAAAGCTCGATGAGTAGCTACGATCATTCACTTAGTCATCGCTTGCATTGCAAAAGTAAATTGCGCAATGTCATCATCACCTCAATTTTAAGTTCTTCATCCAGTGGTTTGTATAGCTAATCACATCTCACTGATTCTTTGAATTAGGACCTTTAATAGCACAAATGCAAGTCGCAATCGCAAATAAAAAATTTTTAATGCCAATAAACTGATATAAGCATATCTTGCAGAATTTGAGTCGCTTGCAGATACCTATGATATCAATAAAGCGGATCGCATGAAATTTATGTCATCATTTCTCGATCCTATGCTTCACGCTTATTCTGTTTGTTACCTGCTGATATAAAACAATCTTATTCCAAAATTGAAACTTGACGTTAATAGCAGAATTTTGTCCCTTGGACGCCAAAACGCTTTTCAAGCATTTTGACACATAAACAGCAGCCTAACAAATCGGTTAGAAACATTATCTCGCGCTTGCAAAAGTTAATAAAAAGCTGACCCTTATCTTGAAGTCGACTCACATCATTTTAATTATCTACTGCAACATCAATTGAAACAAGCTTTATTGCCACATATTGAAAGAAGCATATCACAAAAAACCTAGAGCTTCATTGGCTGAATTTTTGGATATTGCGCTAAGTGCTGAATTTGCAAATAAGGAATTTGAGGATGACAAAAAAGCAGTAACGCCGTATGTATTGGTAACAGCCGCTCCTGTAGGAGGCACAATACGTAAAGATACATCCATGCGTCTAACAAAATGAGCCGTATTGCTTGCGACAAAAAACGTTTCATCACTCGTCGCGTGTGAAAAACCAGAAAATTCCTCTCATATTGTACCTTTTGCATGCACAGGTCCATCTACAAAGAATGTTTCACGCGTCAGCGGCTAAAAATCGTCTAACAATGACTATAATACTCAGTCTAGATCAAAATAATAACAGTTCCATGGCTCGCAATTGCAGCCAGTCACATGACTCTAATTCCTTTTCACTTAAAATTGTTAGCTATCGCATTTGAATTCGCAAAATCAACAGTGTTCTCAATCGCAATTTCACATAACTCTAGTCAACATCGTTCATCCAAATTATGCAAATAATGATGATTGCTTTGAATCTAAGCAAGCATGACCAAATTTTGTGCAAAATCGTAATGATTACCATCAAAATTTGCATGCTAATTATCAAAATTCAGCGTTACAATAATTGCTATGCAAATCAATCGCAACAAAACGCACCTTTTGTTCAGTTTCTAACGAACAGCATGGAACATACTATAATTCGAACTATTGCAACAATAATGGTTCTAATTGTCCATACATCACATATTCTGCGGATTAACAACCCACACCTTAAATTTGCCCCCCACCGCAGCCAACCCTTACGTCTCCTATTGATGTAAACACGGTTACTGCAAAGGGCTAGAATAACGTGCATTCTAACTTATTCGCATTGCAAGAATTTCTCGAGGAGTACGAGCGCTTACAGCATTATCTCATTTATGAAAAATAAATTCGCCTCAGTTAAAACCATCGATCCGAATATTCCGATTGTAAGCCATGCTGGGACAAATCTGCCCACTATTCTCGTTATCCATGGCATAGACATGCCCGCTCTCATTGATATGGGTTCACAGGTCACCATGATGACCATCTCTCTGCATTTGCCGTCTTGGTTTTAACTTACTAAAACAAGTCTCACAAGTTGTATGGCATAGGCAAAATAACCACAGTCGTTAGATATAAAGTAAATATGACTCTTACTATCGCGGAACAATCTATCTACCACTACAGTAGCTATAATTGATCACTTGCCGGAAGACATGGTCTTAGGATATGATTTTTGTGAATCCACAACTCATGTGAGTTAATTCTATTGAGCGTTGTGCTTTCATAAATGGCATAAAAATTAATCTACTATCATCTTACGAAAAATTGCAATTTTGCGCAAAACCCACCACAACTACCTCTGGTGTTGTGTGTGTGCATGTTTTGCTGCCTGTGCCTGTAATTATACAACCTCGGCACGAATTAATCACACCTGGCTCAGTCATGGTTCTTGCAATTTTGATGTTGCATTATTTGAACCAAATCCCGATTTTATGAAAAAAAACTTCACTTTTTGTTGCTCCATCTATAGTAGATGCATCACAACTATAATTCCTGTTTGTGTATGTAACATCTCTAAAAGCGCCAATTCGCATCAACTCTGGCAATATAATAGGTTCTTTGACGCTGGCGCTTAAAGTCATGTCCCTCTCCAATTTTGATTCTTCTTCAGACACTGTTGGCTTGGTGACTTCGAGCTTCTTGCATCAATAAATAAAGCTTTGAATGGCTCCACCGTTGATTCTTGCTTAGCAACAACAAATTCGTGAATTTTCCTTAAAATATGACTCCTTTGCATTAAAAACGAGCCTCTCGGATGTACCTTTTGATGAAACATCATATTGATACGAGAATAATCCGCCGGTGTGGAAAAAACTTATCGTGTTGAGCATTCAAGAAGAGAGAATCTATGCAGAAAATCATTAATGAAATGCTTGAGGATAAATTAAATGAAATACGACCAGTCCATGGGCAAGTCCATTGTTTCTCATAGAAAAAAGATAGTTCCCTAAGACCTGTTGATGTTTGTGCCATTTAAATGACGGCTAACTAAAATGCAAGTTTTATCTCTCTTCCTCAACTTGACAATTATTTTGATACCTTAGGCTCTGCCGCATATTTTTGCTACGCTAGATCTAAAATCCAAAGTTTACTGGCAAATTCCTCTTGATGACAATAATCCTCACAAAACTGCATTCATATGCCCTGTTGGCCATTACAAATTTGAAGTTTTACCTTTTGGCTTAAAAAATGCGCCCACTGATTTTCAGAGGCTAATGGAGCTTGTGCTCGCCGGTCTCAGTGGAAATCTTACCTTGTTTATATAAATGATATAATCATTTTTCATGGCAAAGAACATTAAAAGAACTTGAAAATGTTTTCTTGGCACTTCAAAATGCAAACTTACGGGTTAAACCTGATAAATGCCATCCTAGCTCATGCTGAAGTAAAATCTTGGCCATAGCATAAGTTCATTGGGCATCGCTCCTGACATGTCTAAAGTTGCAGATCTAGTTGCGTTTCCAGTACCAAAAACCGTTAAATCTTTGCAGAAATTCCTTGGCTTAGTCCAATGCTTTAAGAAATTTGTTTAGAATCTCTCTCGCTAAATTGCTAAACCATTATTCCATCTTCTTCGCAAAGATGTTGAATTTATTTTGCTGGAAAGATGAACACCAAACTGCTTTTGAGCTTCTTAAAAAAGCATTTACGTCTCCACCTATTTTGCAATTACCAAATTTGACGAAGAGCACCAATTTATTTTAACAACTGATGCAAGCAACTATGCGTTAGGTGCATTTTGACTCAAAAACACTTACCATAAAAAAACGTTTCATACTTAGCTACGCTAGTTGTGTGCTAAATTCTGCCAAATGTAATTATGCTACATTGGAGAAGGAAGCACTAGCGGTAGTGTGGGCCATCAAACATTGACACTATCTATATGGTAAAAAATTCATTGTCAAACTGATCATCAGAAAAGACCAACTTGGCTAGTAAACGTAAAAGACCCATCGAGTCGTCTATGCCATTGGGGTCTTAAATTACAGGAGTACATATGACATTGTGTACGTTCCGGCGCATATAATTGTGCAGCAGATCTTTTATCCGCGACATCCTAAATATGATCATGCAGAATGCAGAAATATAAAACACAAGTGCAAAAATGTCGTCAAAATTGCAAATTTGAACTTGGAAGACTCTGAATCTGAAGACAAATTGGTTTCACCTGACTGTCCGCGCAATAATACGCCTAATGCACCAAATAATAATCCTAATGCACAAGCTAATAACCATATTGTGCCCATTGACCCAACTAATTCTAAACCTCCTACGTTTTGCAAATGCATTCAACTCACTGATGCAGAAAAAGCTGAAATGCTAACACCTGCGCTTACTTGCAGAGCAGTGCACCGAACTACATAAATTTAGCATTGCGTTGGCTTAGAACTTAGAAAACAAAAAAATATTGTGATGAATTTTTTCTTGTAAACAATGTCATTTTTGTTGTTTTCAACCTGAAGGCGTTTGCCAACAATCGTGCATCGAATCGTTATACCAAAATCATTACGTCGTTTTGTGATAACCAAATTCCATGACTCTATTTTTGGAGCACATTTTTCATCGCGCAAAATTTTGCCCGCCATGCAAATGCGTTATTGGTGGCCGTGCATGGAAAATGATGTGATCGCGTGGTGTCGGAATTGTGATGTGTGCTTACAGCGGCGGGTGCATTAAATTCCACATCTGTTCCCTTTCAAACAATTAAAGTATCCACCTTTTGAACTTATTGCGTGTGATTGCTTGCTGCCCTAATTTCTGAAGTCTGCAAATTATTTAAGGTTCAAAAATTACCATGTTATATCACCCCAGTGTGATGGTCTTGTGGAACATTACAATGCTTCCCTAATTGATGGTTTGTCCAAATTGAGTGCAAGGAATGAGTATGATTGGGAGCATTTTTTTTGCTGTTTGCTTTGCATATCGCGCGACGCCTCAATCATCAACTGATATCTCTCCTTTTGAAATGCTATATGGTTGCAAACCCGCATTTCCTCTAGATACCTATTGATAAATGACTTCACAATAAATCCGAATTTACAGCCTATTGCGGAAAAATATGTCATCAATTTAAAGCTGACTTTACAAGATCTACATGAGATTGCGTCTAAAAATTTAGTGCAAGTGCGTAAGCAGCTTAAGAAATCGCAATATGACAAAGCTGTAACCGCAAGTTTGCAACTAATTTTGCTGTCTTGGATATCATATACCTTAATAATACCTCGATAATTCAACCTGACATTGGCAAATTATCTCCTAAACGTATAGGTCTATATAGAATTGTTGCTCTACCAATGCCTGAAGCAGCTAAAATTGTATACATGTATAACCCATTAATCACACATCATGTTCATTGCAATAGATTGCTACCTGAGCCTAAATTACCATATTTGGATTTAATTTCCAAAAAGCACGCTTATGTCCCCAGTGATTTTGTGCTGGTAAAACTACCGCATTGCCCTCTTGCCCCAGCAGTAGTGATAAGTTTGCGGACTTACCGGGCAGGAGAAAAATTAAGGGACTGCGCGCGCCAATACGTTTATTAAATGGCTCTAAAACGGCACATGCAGTACCCTTATCTGACATTTTCCCTTTTGCAGACCCATGGCTGATGAAGGTGGCCTACTAGCGGCGCTCTTGGAGTCAGCTAATTGCCAATTTTCAATCAAAGGTCGCGACCCAGCAACCCCTAGTTGAGTTCCGCGAGGCAATGGTGGAGGTAGCTGCTTCATGGCAGTTGAGCCTTCCAAATCCATAGCCTCAGCATGATGATGCACATGTAAATGAATTGAAGTAACAGTCCAAAACTAATCAAATATAAACATTGCTTTGAGCCTAGGTACCCAGAAAACGCATAAATAAACAAGAACTGTGGTGGACCAGCACTTTTGAGTGGTTTCTGCTGGCTGCTTTGTGTGCTAAAGCTGGATATACCTCCACGGTGTTGGTCACCAATGGTGTAATCTTTTGCAGCCATGTTGGCTTTACTACAACCTTCAAACATAATAAATGGCGTGTTGTACTAAGGCTACAACTCTGAGTTTGTGAATGACCGAAAAGGCATGAATTTTCCAGACTGGGAAGAGCGTTATAAACAGTTCTGTCCACTTATCCAAAAATAATAACGATCCATTTGTCCATTACATTATGCTGGCCAGCCCGTGGCCATATTTTCTGCTGGGATGTGTCATGCTTCCCTAAGCCACCGTTTGGGTTGCACCAACTGCTAGCTACATCTCCAACGGATGTAAGGCTAGTGTGCCATGACCCAACTCAGGATAAAATCCGCATATTTTCACGTGTATGGACCTACGTACAAGGAAATTTATGGATATTTCCAATGCAGATATCCAACAGAATCTGCACTGGAAAAACCCTTTTGGCAGTATTCATAGACGTTCTGAGTAAACTAAACTCTTTCCGCAACGCAAGCAAATAAAAGCTCTTTCACATAGCCTGAAAAGAGTGAGGCTCAGTTCTTTTCAATTTGCATATTGATGAGGACGACCCTGACAGTGGGGGTCAGAAGCCTGGAGTCTTAGGCTTACCAAAGACATGGAAATCTACATGGCTTTGGGCGCATTGATAACCATCAATGTTTTCCTATTGATGGAAGTCTGTTCGGAAAATAATCCAATTACTCCGGACGGGGAAGGCATTGCCTTTTTATTTCAGAATGATGAAATACATCAAAAGGCAAAAAGAAAAGCAGGGGAGATTGCCCACTGTCTAGGGGTCATCCAAGGGCCCATCAACCAGCTCGGCGGTTGAAGCCAGCGTAAGGTTCCTCAGGCAAAAGATACATTGTGGCTGAAGATGTGGCATGCGGCCATCGCCGCAGCTACTACCGTTACCACGTCGGCTGATACACCATCGCATGACAATGTTTGGAAACCCTTATACAACGGTTTAGCCGTTTGGAGGCCATGCCAGCCTTCAGCTGGGCCCAACCGTAGCAACTCCTTCCTAACCACCAGTTGTCAGCGCGACTACGCCAGCCTCTGCGACTGTTTTGCAAGCCAATTTGCAATTCGAAACTCCAATGATCGAGTCAAAGCATCTGTGCCCATGGATCAGATTGGACTTTTCGCCCAAACATCTTGTTATTTGCATTACCGGAAAACAAAACCGTAACACAAACGATTCCTTTAAGACTGCTTGCGACCACACATGGGCATGGGGGTTTGGGGTATGCACCCCCAGAAATTGAAATACCCCCAGAAATCAAAATACCACCCCCAGAAAAATTTTTTGCTTTTTTAGCAATTTTTTGATGCCATTGGATAGAGCTTGATGAGAAACGTCAAAAAATGGTGTTTTTTGCCATACGACCACTTTTAAGATTATTTTTGACCTTTAAAAATTTTTTCACCTTCCCCAGAAATTTTCACCCCCCCCCAGAATTTTGGTGCTGCCCACCTATGCTTGCAAATGCCATCACACGCATTATCGGGCATGTTACAGTTGTTCCCCGGACCACAGTCCGAGTGGGAAGAACAACACTCCGGCCTGGATATTTTAATGACCAAAATTTTGACCTCGTCACCGCGAAGGCAATCCACGCAGCTGCCCCAGAGGCGCTGCAAGTTGCATTACCAATGTAAATCGAATTGCAAGCCGCGCCACCAGTTGCGTTGAATTTGTCGTTACAGCAATCGAGTGCTCGTTTTAACGCACTGCTGCCCATGACAGGTATATTGGATACTAACATTGTGTGCACAGCCACAGGGTATCCAAAATATACCGTCGGATGCAGGCTCAATACACCTCTTCTGCAATACTAGATCTTTGTGAACACTGTGACTGAACAAAAAGCAGCAGCAAAATCGCTTGCTTTATATGACACATTTCTTCAAAATGATGGAAAAGTTGAGCCGTGACGCACCGTGCTATATTGTCCCTGATGTTTTGCACAGTTGCGTACCTATTTGGGCAAAAGAGAAGGATTGATCATGTATGATGATCTGTTAGACCTCCCAGAAGTGCATTTAAAATAACATCTCGCAGCTCACTTGCATTGTTTGTCCATAGCTGACGCTCCTCAGCGCCCGTTATTTGGACAACAATTGCACAAACCGCAATAGATGTGGAACGTGGACCATTGCACGTTTTATTACGCAACTGAGCATTTTTCCGATGCCTGTTTTATCCAGACAATTATTTTGTGCGCAATTGTTTTTTCATCACCACCGGAATGATGCTGTATGAAGTTCCGCTGGAGTACTTGGTCATTCACCAACACCTCAAACCTCCAAGCGTTGTGAACAAATAGCAAGCATTGAACATCTGAACCGGAAGTTTTGCTGCACTGTGTGTGCCCAGCACCAGACCATTTAGCACCATTGTTGGTTTCTACGCACCAAATGATTAATGGTTTTGATAATTTTCGACAATTTCAAGCCAAATACAAGTCAGGCCCACCGATTCATGCCAATTTTTCATCAATAGATGTTATGCACGCGCAAGTGCTGTTGAAATTCTTGAATGAGGTTTCCTTTTTCGCATTTGCCTATGGCAGCACCGCCATAACTTGGCGCATGGTTGAGCAGTTGCGTCGTATGTTGAGTGTGGCCTTTCTCGGCCCTTCATACACGCCAACACCAATTGATGCTTTTCCAGAATTCCCAGAATTGGCTGAGTGAATGGAAAATCAGGCCAAGTTATAGCACAATTTGGACCATTTGGTTTTAAACCGATCCGCCATTGCTGTTCCTGTGCGATTTGACCGGTTTAAAAACCGCCAAAAATTGGCTTTTTACCTAAAACACCAACTGCCAGAGTGGAAAAATCCCGTAAGGATAGACAGCAGGCCTCTTTGCAAAGATCCGCGTGGGTCTAAGGCAAACCTTGATAGGCCCAAAGTCGATCTGTCAATACCCGACACACAAATTGAAATGCAAAAGCCCGCATGGTTATCAAAGACGCAAACGGGAAGCTCTTGTTCCCAAACTTCCACGAGTGTGGCCAGCGCTTAGGTTGCGCCAGTTTGCTTACGATTGCCTCAGGCATTCATCAAATGCCAGGAAGACAGCTTATTTGTAGGCAAGTAAATGAGTTTACAATACAAAATCTGACCGCACCGTTGTTTTGAAAAATCTAGAAAAAGGAGGCAACGCGTAAAGGCTTGTTCACGCAGAACTTTGCGCAAAATTACAAGCTCATGGTAGCCACAGGCGTTACGTGGCAAGATCCGCAGTTGTCCCGGCAATCCCACGCTCAGTTGCAACCGTGTTCACATTCACAATCACAGGCACAATCAAAAGCTCAAGCAAACCATATGCACAAACACAATTTAAGGCCGCAGCAAAATATTATTTGATATTGTACTCACCCAACCACGGCAAAAACAATATTTGATATTGTGCTCACGTTCAGATGTATTCACAGGCAGATAATGGTCATATGTTGCGATCACGCTTGGCAACAGCCTCGCAAATATTGTCAACAATCACACTCAAACTGCGGAACTAACTTAGGAGTTGGTCGCAATCACGCCAATGTCAACAACAGGATCAATCGTACTATCCACCATCGCAACAAGAGTCAACCAGCCACCTAGGTCTATTCATAGCCACCAACTTGACGAGAGCCATTATTGCCCCAACTGCTTGGCTGTAAAGCAGCGGTCATCGAGTACATCTTGCAAACAGTCTTTTGGATTAAATCTGGAACCATATTCAATGCCGGTTCCACTGACACCACGTCGTTATGCGGATGACTACGACAATGATGATGATGAAGATGAAAATCGACCTGTCGATCCTCATTGTAGTTTACGTCAACATATGTATGGATGCAACGTATCACATATCATGAGTGCGAGCGTTCGAATACGCGTTTCAAAATGGATTTGGACTGCAAATATTTCCCACATCGTTGTGGCAAATCGTGCAGCTCAAGAGCCAATTATCAGGATCGCTATTGAGCTTTGAAGTTCTAGGTATAAACTCCGCAACAGCCGTCGACTCGACCAGCAGCTTTTTGTTTTTCGTTTTTTTCCTGATGTGGAATCTAGGACCTTTTTTGCATTACGTTAATTTTCTCATTGTTTGACATTTTTTGCATCCAAATATTGCTGTAATTTCTTGATTTTCTGGTGCTTATTTTCTTGTCATTTATTGCATAATTACATTCCTTGTTTTAATTTACCTCATATTTTAAATTCATCTATGTCTTAAATTTTTTGCTCACACAAAATCTTGCCTTATGATCTCATGTCTTGAATTTTGCTCAAATTGCAGTATTACTATTGTATATCTTAATTCTTTGGATAAGGGGTTTTTACACCCAATCTAAATCTTTTTCTACTCAAAAAAATTTCCTTCCCGAGAACTGAAGGGAGGCAAGGCGCAAAGCGCATGCAAAAGGTACAACTTTGGGCACCAGAATTTTGTTAAAAAAGAAAGGAAGAATTGCTCAAACAAGTTGATTAGCTGAAGCAAGAACTAGCTTCATTGAGAGTGTTCCTGAGTGCAAACAGAGCCATGCGTTGGCGCTATCGTTATTATTATCATTATTTTTATTTTCATTTTTATGTTTGCTCAGGATTAGGCGTTGCGGACGCCATTTGTTGCTTCTTTGCCCCCAGAAAAATTTGCCACTGCGTGACAAATTTTTTTCTATATGTGGGGGAGTGTAACTGCAAGAGTAACACGTGGCAAATTAGTTTTAGCATTTAGCGTAAGCCATGCAAAAAAAAAAAGCTTGGTTCTGTATCGGTTAACATAGCCAAATGCGAGTAGCTATTGTTGCAATAGTGTACTTGTGGCTATGCCTTCAGTTGCTCAACTATTCCCCAATTTTCATTATAAAAATCAATAAGATACTTGTCCAATAAAATAGTGTTAAGTATATGCTAATAGTAATTTTTTTACTTGTTACCGCATATCGTATTCTAGAAGATTCGATTTGAATTAAAAGTAATTTTGTCTAATGTTAGTTTGTCTTAAACTTATGTTTTACTGTATTGATCCCCTGTTGGGATATTAGTTAGTTGGCGTTTGGACAATTTGATTGTTTGCTCGTTTTATTTGTTAGCGTATTTTGTTTCATCTTTCCCAGCACAAGGCCGTGTGTACATAGCTGAAATAAAATAGAAAACCCACCCAGGGGTGTTGTGGAAAGGTGGAGAGGGATAGGAAAATTCCATGTGATTATTTATTTCGTTCAAAAATTCAATATCCTTTTCTCAACTCTAAAATTGGTCAAAAATATTAATTAATCATTTATGATGACTGATCAGCTTAGAGCTCATTGGTGTTTTTTTCAAATTTCAAAGTGCTTCACAAATTAGGAACCAAAACATTCCTGTTTGATTCGAACCTTGAAAAGAAGTTAATCAATCAACTTGAGCTAAGATAGGACAACTGACCTTGCGGCAATTCCGGGATCTAGGTAGGTACTCTAGGATCTAGGGCGTAGCTGCGAAGACTCCCGCCAAGAAGCAGCCAGCAGTATTAGAGCTGAGGGAATCAACGCTGTAGGTCTACAAGGGTTCAGAAGATCAAAGTTGTATTTGACTATGCGATTGGAACAAGCGCTGAGAGCAGATTTAAGTACTTAAGTACCTAAGTAAGTCCCGAAGGCAAATACATCCGTCCCTATGTTGATTCCGTATACATAGGGCGGATCTGTATTAACATTTTTAACCCTCGCATTTCCATGTGTTTTTTGAAGTCAATGGCTCCCATGCTAGGACGCCGTCTAGCCTGGTTAAAATAGTACTTAGTCTCACTCAAAATACCAAATATTAGTATCATTTTGTGTAGTTTTTATGCTCTTGCCGAATATGTTTGTCATTTTTTGCTTAAGTAAGTTTGTAAGAAATTATAACTAAAAAGCCGCTATCATACTTGAGCATAGGCATGAGGTGGACATGCATAAAATAAATACAAATAGTATATTTTAGTTGACTGAAATATCATTTTGGGACTGTAGTAGTTGATTAAAAAGCAGAAGCCCACCAATCTTGTACTATTCATTGGCCAAAACATTTTTTGTAATTTAAGGTTTTTCATGATAATCATCAAAATATGATGATTTTTGGGATAATTTTATTCACTAACCGAATATTTCAAATGATGTAAATAGGTCTAAAATGAGGCTAGACAAAATTTTGTAGTCATACAAAACATACAATGAAATAAATCGCAAAAAAGTAATTGGCTGGGACACCGTCCTAGTTCACGAGAGCTTGAGGTTTATGCGTTTTTAGCTAATTTCTGACTCAAAGGTCTTATATTTCTGGCGCTTTATACCATGTAAACACTTTTTTGACAATATCCGGCTCAGTTTACTCGATTTCTTCCAAATTTTTCTTATAGATTTTCTCATGATTTCATGTTCTACACAGAACAAGCATTGCCCAAAGAGTCATAATAATAGTGTGTCTGTGTACCCATTGATTTCTAGCCTAAAAATGCTTCTTAGAAATTTTTTGGGCCTGTCCTTCCTTAATTCTCATGCTGTACACGAATAGGTTGCTCTCTAGAGATCACCATAAGAACTCGCGTTTTCCCAAGAAATCGTATCAACAAAGCTGTTTTAAGCGATTTTAGCTAGATATATGTATGCTTGATGAAAAGTGTTCAATCTTGCCATGGACTCATTTTTCGACGTTTCAGATATTTGTTCGCAATATTTATATATTTTTATGCTCTAGAAAAACAGAGTATCAAAAGAAATGTCGGAAGCAATATTTTTGACGCATATCCACCTTTTTTGAAATACCAAAGAATATCCTTCCGTTTAGATCAAGTTTTCATAGCAACAAACATTTTTATAACTCCTAAAGAATTTCTGGAGTACTGAGACAGGTACCTACATATGTAGTTCTTTCCATTATGAGCATATATTCTGAAGAGATTTAATATTTTTGGAGTCGAATGCTTCAATAGAGGCTTAAATGTGTCTTTAGTCTGTTTCATTTATTCTGAGAGCTTTTCCAGTAAATTATTTTGAAGGCTACAGTATGCCTAACTAGGTGATTTACTGTAACTCACCAGAAAAGTTGAATGCGGGCGAGAGACCGCCATTCTTTCATTTTTAATGCACTAAACTGTCCATATAGACTTAAATCAAGCATCTAATCAGTGCTGTGACATACTACAGTATGTGCGCTGAATAAAAATCTTGCAGCAGAAATCGAACTCTTGTTGCTTCGACGACAATCATACGTTCTACCACTACTCTAAGCGGAAGTTTTTGGCGATGTTTAAAATGCTAGTCTATTGTGCTTAATGCTCAATTTATGACAAGTTGAATGCGCGAATGTCCGTGTATGCGGCCGCCATTTTTTAAAATTGGTCGTTTTTACTGCTAGACCCTCCACATTTTGAAATTTTTGGTCCGCGGGGCACATTGTCACCGTGCCGCACATACAAACTTGTATTTCATCTTTTAACATGAGTCAATTGAGCCCGAGTATGTAAGGAAATTCCACTATGTACTCGTACTTTGTTGTCAAAACCTAAAAGTAGGGCGGAGGACGGACAATGAGCACACTGTGTTAATTCCTCATGTACTTTTGCTCCACGCTTCGAGCAGCTTCGATGCAGTCTGCGGAATGCAAGTGCACGGATAATTTCGCTTATGTATCCACACTGCGCGCACCGTATCAAACGTATCAAAGGTGTAAAGAAATGCGGAACAGAAGTACATAAGGAAAAATCCTCATATACTTTTGCTCCGCACTTGCTCGTCATTTTTCGAGTTGTAATCAAAGCGGTGCGGAGGCGGGACCTAAAGCACATCTCTGAAAAATATAACAAAAAAAATTCTTGCACAGAACGAACAGTATTGATTTCATCTGATAATAATTGTGAGATAGAAAACAACAAGCATTGATCTATTATCATTAAAAACGAGTATTGATCTATTATCATGGGGTATGGGAAGCAAAAATTGAGCTTTTCCGGGTCAAAATGGCCTCAAAAACTGGTAAAAGCGCTGGAATTGCTTTAAAACTAGGTAATTACACAGTTTCTGGTCGAAGCACTTTCGAAGAAAATTTTTAATTTTTATCCGTTTTTAGTCTTCATTTTGCCTCACTTTCCCCAAAATTTTCCATTTTTCCATTCTGGGGATCATGACATACCGAAGCGCCCCATGTGCATGTCTGGTGGTCACTCGGTCTAGGCATCAAATAGTGAGTTTCTAGGGTCAAAATGGAGTCATGAAGTAACACATGTAAATCCTAAAGACTAAAGTGGCGTAAAAATTGTGCTAATAAAAAAACGTTGGATTTTTATTGGTGTTTAGCTTTTATTTCACCCACGCATATACATAGCTCTGGGGGAATAGGGGTGGGAGTCCGGACCCCAAAAATTTAGAAAAATCAGAAAAACAGGACTTTTTAAACATTATTTTGTGCTATTTCTGGCCTTTTTGGGCGTAATCCCCGAAAATTGGTGTTGGTCTTCCCAAAATAGGACTGCCAGCTGCATGCCTGGTTTTACCTCTGTTTCCTCGAAGAATTATCCACTTCTTAGGGGGTTCTTTAGACCCACCTTCCTCAAACTCTCAAGTTTAGACACATGTATGTAATCGCAAGCAGACATGTCCGGGGATAGGATGGTCTGGCACCCCAGAATGGAAAAATTGGAAATTTATCGAAAAAATGAGGAAACACGAATTAAAACTGAACATTTTCTTTAATGCTTAAAATTATCCAGAAAATATGTAAGAACATAGTTTTTAATGCTATTTTCGAGCTTACACCGGTTTTTAAGGTCATTTTAGCCCAGAAAATCTCAGTTTTTGAACCCCATTGAGATCGGCTTACCACCACTCCCCCCACTTTGGTCATGAAGTGCATGTATGGTCGTTGCACATGTGGAGCTAGTATCAGCATAGTTCAAAGCGATTCGCTAGACATACCTAAAAAAATTCTGTTGGGGGTCGCAGCCATTTTGCGGGGATCAGTTGCCATTCTGGGGTGGGTGAAAACCATACCTGGGCGTGAGGGGTTGGGGGTATGCACCCCAGAAATCAAAATACCTCCCCCAGAAACCGAAATATCCCACCAGGATTCAATTTTTGAAAAGTTTTTTCTTTTTGGTTTTTCTTCTTATTTTTTGATTCCAATGGATAGTGCTCGATGAGAACCGTTGAAAAATGGTGTTTTTTCGCTACACCACTATTATTAAGCCCATTTTTGACCTTTTTAAAGAATCTTGCACCCCCAGAACTTTGGTGCTGCCCACCTATGATCATCAGTACTTTTTAAGAAGCTAATGACAACCATTAGCCTAGGACGTCTGATCCTAAGGGAAGGCGTGTCAGATATAAATCATACTTAATTTACTTTTCTGTATGTGAGTAGTTCCTGAATTATACAAAACTTATTTAGAAGTATCTTTGTTTCCTTAATACAAAAAATTGGCTAAAATGTTGCGTGCATGATCAAAACATTTAGAATATACATTTTCTGCAATAACCTTTTTCTGTAAAAGCATGCAAAGCTAGCTCAAATTAATGACATAGAAAAAAAAGAGTGACTCAAACCTCTAAAAGCTCTTCTGCATGAATGTCAAAAATTTTTCAATGCCACATATTCACTAAAATCAATGAAATTTCCTCCTTTGCCCGCAAAGATGTTAAGAATTTAGAAGTTTCTAAAAATATAGCACTATACTGATTCGAAATAGGTATATAAAGGAACACAAGATAAATGGCTAAAGACGCTATTTAACACTTAAGGGGCGAATTTTTGGATCTAACTTTATCCATATTAGAATAACATAGGGTACCGCAGCCCCTTTCCTCCCCAACGGAAATGTTATATCCACCACTGGAATGAATGACTCTGCGAAAACGTCAGCCCAGATACTAAACAACTATCAAGTAGATAGCTTGTAACGTCCAGGTTTTATTGACTAGAACTCAAATTCAGTTGGTTTAAAATGAAAAAAATGAAACAAAAACACGATGCTTTGACAAAGTTTTTCACTTCACAGGACTTTATGCAGCTCCCAGCAAGAAGAAAAAGTGGATACAAAATAAATTCACAAATGTATATATGTTAGCCTGAAACTCCATTTTTTCTAAAATGAAATCTAACTCTAAAAAAAACAAGGACTAAATTGGCTATGGAAAAAATATGAGACTATAAATTAACTAGGTAAATAATCGTACACTTATCTCTGAAGGGCAAAGCATTATCATGTGCAATAAACAGGTGTAATTTGGGGGGGGGACGGTTAACTTACCATCTGCCCAGCATAATTAGCGAGATGAGCAATGGTCAGCAAAGGGAAGGGGGTTAGAGTCCTAGAAATCTGAAAGAGCGAATTTATTCATCATGATTTTGTGCTCATCCAACGGCGAAAATGGTCAAAATACCACTTAGATGCTTTTCAAGCAGAAAACATTCTGTACATGCACGTAGGGAAGGGTGAGAGAGGATAGGCGGACGCACACAAGAGGGGGTGGGGTGTTGCAAACGTCGCAAATATATGACGTAGATTTAGATAAATAATAACTAGCAAAAAAATGCTCCGATGGAACAAAAAAGATGAATATATTTGGAATTGTGGATTGTCAAGCATATAAAAAATGGGGACTAGGAAAAATCTACCCAAAGTCGTAAAATCTGATAAAAATCACACTTTCTCTAAGCAACGCAAAAATCGAAGTATATTCTGCGGCCTCTAAAAAAGTGTCCTTTTTAAATAATTTTCAAAGCTTCAGATAAGAGTGTATAAACAAAATCTATAATGTTTACTTTTTTAAATTGCAGGCAAGTAGCAATGCAGCCTGGCTTTGTATCCTGATTGATAGGAAACTAAGTGGTATTGTATTTGAAGTTGTTTTATTTTTTTATGAGTATCATAGCAAGCAAAGCAGGAGCCGATTGATTAGTGCACACAATTGTTAAGGGCATGCTAGTGTACCTACATTTAATCTGTTTCAAGTCAACTTACGCGTTTCCTACTGTTTTGCACCAACAATTTCTTCAATTGTTTTGGATGCATCAATGTTTACAGTTTCATTCAATTGGCTTAGAAAGACTGTCAGATTACTCAATATCATTTCCCATTGCTACTGCATAAGCTAACGTGCTGCTTTTTCAATCATTTTAATGGTTGAGGCCGTCGGATATACTTCGAGTTTTTGCGTTACTTAAGGAAAGTATGATTTTTACTAGATTTTGCGACTTTAGGTAGCTTTTTCATAGTTCCGTCCTTTTACATCCTTAACAATCCACAATTCCAAGTATATTCATCTTTTTTGTTCCATCGGAGCACTTTTCTTTGCCAGTACCCTAATTTTAATTAGCATGATTTGAGTACATCAGTCAGTAAACACATACATACAGTAAGATGCCACAATAATGACAGCCGTCCAAGGACGTGGAAAACAATATTGTTGTTAACATCAGCATTACCTTTTTTAAACAAGACTACCTTATGTTATTTAAACAGATCAAAGTTTTTCAGCATAAACTTTACGGAAATATCAAGTGTAAGGAACACTAACGCTCAGATTTGGGAGTAAAATAAATTTGTAGTATAAACTACATAATAACAAGAAATGAATAGTGCAAACTTCACACAACTACTAGGTGTAGAGAAAACTAATAGTCAGATTCCCAATTCTGATTTTACGTAGAACATTTTGAAAAAAAAATTAAGCTTTCGCATGGCTCTAGAAGTAAAGTTAATCTGCAGTGTAAACTTCACACAACCATAGAGTGTAGAGAAAATTTAAGTCGAATTCGTAATTCTGATATTACTCTGATATTACGATCAATATTTATTAAAAATTTAAGTCTCCACAATGGCCCGAGGACAAATAAATATTAGATGTAAATCACTTTACACCACTGTCGAGTGCAAACAAACTGGCGTATCACATTTGGTTTCTGGTTCATTTTTAGACCTGAGATTATGTCCAGGCTCGTAACCCAGAACTTGGCAGGAAAAACAAGACAGAAACACGTTTAACTCCCCCATTTTTTGACTTTATACCTCCTGAGAAAGCTAAATATTGACGTAAACAAACGCAATTTGCTGTGACGCGTACCTATTAGAAAGTACTTTATTTTTATCCTATTCGACCTCACCCGACTTCTGAACAGAAAAAGTGGCGAACAAAAAATGGACAAACACGTATTTTCCACTGTCCACCACATTGTAAACTTTAAAAATCTGAACGTATTGCCCCATTGAATGTAAATAAATTTAGATCGGGCCAGTTTGTAGCCCTGTGATTGTAGTACGTTTGTATGTGCCAAACTTATGTTCTGCAAAATATTTGATATGATTTACCAATCAAACTACGAAAAAAACATGTTTTTCGGCCATTTTACATACATATTTCGAACTTTACACCCCATAAACAACTAAATACTACTTTTTTTTGAACGCGGCTTGCTTCAACGTGTAGCCCTTAGGAGTTACTTTATTTCTATTTTAGTAAATTTATCCCAACTCATAAACGAAAAAGTTGGCAGAGAAATCTTGGACAAAATCTGTTTTTTACTTATCCACTAGAGTGTTAAGTTTAAACCCCTCTTATACTAATTGCGTGTTGATTGTAGAAACCTTTGCTGGTAAGCACAAGATATCCCTTGATCCGTAGTACATTTCTGTAAGAAAAAATTTCTTAAAAGTCAAAATCGGAGTTGTTGGCAGACCTAAACAAGTCGAAAACTCGACCAACTTGCGTCTTTTCACCCCCAGATTTTCACACTCTTTACACTCCCATTCAAGAACTGAGGCTAAAATTCAAAAAACAATAAAGTGTCATCTGTAGAACCTAAATAGATGAATTAGTTAAATGAAGTGCATGGTTTTGCTAAAAGAATTAAAAAATGAAAAAGTTAGTATTCAGAAGACTTGAACCCATTATTAATTTTTGAATCAACATGCAAGAACGGATATGTCAGCCATTGCACCAACTCAACTCGCAGCCAAGATTTCAGCTTGATTATACTATATTGAAAAATATTCATCATTCTACTGAAGTTTACGAATAGTGCATTTATGATAATAAAAATAATTATTTATTAAAGATGAGTCAAAAACCTCTGAAATAAGAAAAATCTAATCAAATAATATGGAGTTATCTATCGGCATTAAAAATCTTCATACCTTAACAAACACTGGCTGTAGAAAAAAAGTTTGAAGGTCTGATTTGTTATTCCGACCTTATGGAGAACATTTGAAAAAATCATCATCCATGACGCTCTGGGCGGAAAAAATTTTGTCCAAGACCCGTCTACCTATTGAAACCACTCAGACTGCATAGAATGTAAAACTGAGTTAGATATGCTTGTGCACATGAAAATAGTAAAAAACCGTTTAATATACACTCCTGTGCAATAATTAATTGGTGTAAAGAAATTTTAAGACCAGATTTGTAACCTACTAATCAGGGAGAACATTTAAAAAAATTGGCCCTCCGCCAATCATTCGAATTTTTGGTGTAAACTTTACACACTCACAACTAGCTCGGAATTGAGTGTAAACAAAAAGAGGGTATCTAAGTTTTTTTATTATCTACCTTTAAAAAAACGCACCTCCCAGGTGTGTTTGTGTGTTGTTGCTGTGAGGGAGGACACAAATTTTGCACCCGCTATGATAAACATATAAGAAAAAAGGATGGCCAAGTACCTGTATTATAGGTAGCGCTACCTATGATGATATCGGGAGATGCAGTAAAATTATTTATTACTATAACTTTACAAAGTTCGTGAAGTTGGGTCTACTGCAAAAACTAATTATCTTTTTTACTTCTGCATTTGAAAACTCAGCAAGAAAGCAGTCTAGCTAAATTATCAGAACTGGGCTGACTTGAACGCAATAGCTTTTAATCG
This sequence comes from Mermis nigrescens, assembly GCA_036768485.1. Lineage (NCBI taxonomy): Eukaryota > Metazoa > Nematoda > Enoplea > Mermithida > Mermithidae > Mermis > Mermis nigrescens. The sequence goes on along the minus strand of JAVLUZ010000036.1, from coordinate 202,747 downwards.
TTTTCTTCTGTATTTCTGCAAAAAGGGCACTTTTTCATAAAAATTATCATGAACAAGTTGAAATGGATAAGGAAGTTTATTAATCGTTTTCTTTTCTTCTATATTTTCAATAAACTTGCGCCTGACATCGAGATCACAGCTGTTGCTCAATTCCAATGAAAGGACCATCAGCCCATCAAGGCTGATCTAATCTTTGCTCGACAACCAGAACTTTGACTTTGGATTTGATTTTTCTAAATATTTAATGTGTAATATAAAATATTTTGAGAAAATTTCTTGTGAATTAGAAATTAGGTACATTTGCATCTTATCTGAATATGTTGTCTTTTGTCTTTTTGTGCTATATATACTCGTGTTTCTCCCTGAAATGGTCATTCTTTAACATATTAGTCTTAGTAAATTTGGGATGTTACTTCGAGACTACCAAACAAAGCTAAGGTCAGATGATAGAAGCAGGCCACCGATCATACTTAGAGACTGACAATAAGACAGTGAGTTGACCATTTGTAGTACTTAGTAAAGATAAGTTGAGATTCAGGATAATAAAAGTTTTATCCTCTCATGATTCTTTTTGTCATGAACCATTGGAAACGAACTAAAAGAGGCGAAATTACAGCCAAAAATAAATCAAAAATTGAATGTGTACGACAAAAAATTGGCGCTATACACGGACTGGGATTAAATTAATCTACATATATTGGATAGATTTTTGAATGAAATTTAAATATTTTATTTTTCAAAGGAAAGTGAATGTATTTCTAGAATTTGTTGCATACTCTGTTCATTTTCGTGATATCAATATTAAATTATTGTGCGAGTATCTAGTATAGAGTATAGAGCTCATCTAAAGAGAAAAAATGGTCACACAATGAATAAACAGACAAGCAAAATAGTTAACTATAGTTCTAAATAAAGTTTTAAGAATAGCCAATCATTGTTCTTAGAATGAGTACTAATCAAAAATTTAATATTATTGTATGAATGAGCGTATTCAGCACAGGTATTATCCTAGCACGTCTCTACATTTGAAAAAACGTATCCTTGAAGACTGTTTTTATGCAAAAGTAATGGTTTATAGTCATATTTGATACGCTGATGACGAATATGATAGTCATTTTTGACAGAAATCATTATCATATTTATTTTTTGGAATTTTTTGCTTTTTTATTTTTTTGTTGTTTTTTTCGCTTTCAAAATTTTCACATACTTCAGGAGTAAAATTTTATGCTATATCTGATAAAATTTGCCCCGTGGAAAAAATATTCATTGGTTCTCGAATTACAGTACAAAAATGGAATATTAGAAAAATTGAAGTTTTCAGGAAAAGTTTGAATAAACTTCACACAAAGGTGCCCAAAGGGCTTAGGTACAATATACCAGCTCAACTAAAAAATGATCCGGAGGGATCGAATATTGATCAGCTCACTGAGATAACCACATATTTTTCATCCTCTTATTTCTCGAGATACAGGGATTCAAAGTTTGGGCCGGAAATAGCAATTTTTGGCAAAACACCAGGATTACTGTAGCCGTGCAAAAGTTTCTTGTTGATTTAGGTGCAGCACTAAATTAGCTTCTACATAAAAAAAGTTTGTTGAAATCGATCGAATATTTGCTGAGATATTACAAAGTTTAAATTTTCACAAAAAATAAAAAACCTGCACTGAGAAAAGGTAGAGCGCAAGAATGTTTTATATCTTAAGATCTATAGCACATACGGCGGTTCTGTTGATGCCAGAAAAAATTTAAAATAATAATCGCCTTTCTATCATAAATGTTTACTAAATTTGTAATCATATAATCAAATCAGACCACAACTGGTGAGGCACAATTTCAAACTTGAATAAAATTTGCATAAATTCGCAAATATAATATAATGTAAGCATTTTTGTTAACAATGACTATCATATTCGTCATCAGCATACCAAATATGACTATAATCGGTGACTTTTGCACAAAAACAGTGATAAAAAATACGTTTTTTAAAGGTGGAGACATGCTAGGATAATATCCAGCAAAGTCATAGAAGCGATAAGTATTGTAGAAGTTTTACATAATTGTTTTATATTCTCCCATTATATAGATTTTGAATAGCAGACGAGTGTCCAGTAATTGCAAATAATATCTTAAAAGTTCTGAAAGATATTCTAGAATTTCTAGGATCAGATTGAATTGAAAATAAATAAATAAATAAATATTAATAGTGATTTGAGTTTTAAATTTGTCTAAAAATCAACTCTGATTTGTCAGATGATTGAGTCCGCTCAAAAGAAATTAATTCAATATCATCAAGAAATGTCTCAAATGAATATGACATTTTCTGTTCAGCCTGTTTTGGCGGTCGAACAAAATATTGAAAATTTAGAAAATAGCACATATATGTTTAAAAATAAGTTAAAGAAAATTTCTAGTGCAGTAGAAACTTTGGAGACCCAGAACAGCTACTGGGATGCCCTCCAACAGTCTCTTAACAACACTGACTTAGAATTAGAATTAAACATGTTAAGGAATGTTGTTCAAAAGAAAATAATTTTGTGGAACTTATTTTTGAAGGAAAAGAAGCATTTCAAGCATATGTAGGCAGCACCAAAATTCTGAAGGGGGTGCAAGATTTTTCAAATGTTAAAAAAATGGCCTTAAAAATGGTGGTCTGGCGAAAAACACCATTTATCAACATTTATCATCAAGCACTGTCTATTGGCATCAAAAAATTGTGAAAAAAAACAAAAAAATGTTAAAGATTGGTTTCTGGGGGGAGGGTATTGTGGTTTCTCAGGGGGAGGGGGTAATGCATACTCTCTCCATACCTATGCCCCTGCCAAAGTGTGATGCCAAACACTTGATTGCTATATTTCAGAAATGGAGGATACTATTTCTAAATTACAGTTAACAAATGGAGGTCAAGCTTCTTTTATTGCTCCTACTTTATCAACTTATAGTTCAGAGCCAATAGCAATGCCTATACAGTTACCTAAACTTGTATTGTTTGCTTATGCGGGTGATCCATTTAAGTAGATCGAATTCTAGGACTCCTTTGAAGCCGCAGTAAATAAACATGACATCCCTCCTGTTCAGAAATATAATCATTTACTAAGTGCATTAAAAGAGCTGCAAAAGTCAGTCAAAGGAATGGTAGTCATTAATAATACGTATAAAGACCCAATAGAAATTTTAAAACAAAGATTTGGTGATAATAACATAATTAAACAAGCATCATATGTCATATAGTCCGTCAGTTGGTGTTCAGAATAATAAAAATATATAATTTGCGGCACCCAAAGTTCGTTTTATCTTGAATAAAAGTTTGACTGAATAAGCTTTTGTTAAAATAAATGCCGCATTAAGAGAGTAACGCAAATCAAGCTTTAATGTCCTATCGCTCAGTGTCTTTATCATAAAAAAAGCTGTTCTATCAACCAATTTATTATTTGAAACAAACTCAAAGGACACTGTCAATGCCAGTGGTAATCGTAGTAAAGACCATAAATTCAGCTCTTTTTAATACCAATAAATACGCATGCTTTACAACATAGTCTTGCATAAATCTAAAGTGTCCACACGGCCTATTTGCGATAATCATTCAAATTTAAGACTTTCGACGCCTTTGTGGCAAATGATGTACAATAAATGGATATAACATTTAGGTAACTTAAGTAAGCACCTAGATAGGTAACAAATAATGTAAAAAAGACCATCAAACACATACTTGAATTGTAACACGGCTTCACTACATGCCCCAACTAAAGAACCAAGTTTACACTGAGGTTAAAGAAAAATACAAAATTTAATAGTTAGTTTTTGACACAAGTCAAGCCCAACACCAGAACCATATAAGTTTGAAGTCAAAACCATAATGTGATGACTCAGTATCACATAGATAGGTTAGCTATTTACTTCAACCCGGTACAAGATATAGTAGGTATCTCTTTACACAGTGGGTGACTTCTACCTATTTACTTACCTGAATGACTACTGTACGGCTACCATTTGTCGTAAAACTCTCATAAGTACTTATGCAAGTAGGTAAGCAAGTTATTACTCAAGCAATTGCTAGAATATATCACAATAGGTGCATACTTTACTCCTAATTAACAACCATCAAGCTCCAGCAGCACACAGCAAGACACCTACCTCTATAACATTACACTCCAAACTAAACTCTGGCTAATATTTGCTACTATATTTACATACGTTTGTACATATGTATTTAACCTATATAACTTTTCATTACTAACAAAATGCTGGCTTTTATATTTACCAATATAATAAACACACAACAACCACAATGAGTTCTGATCTCCAGATCTTGGCCCAAATAGACAAATTTAGAGAATTATGTAATTGTAATAAAAAGAGAAGTTTGAAGTAAATAAACAATACCATTTAAGAAGATAATTTTTGGTGGGCCCAAACAAACTCATCCTAATACATATTTTCCACGCCATTAAGCATTGCAGCTAACAAAGAATACTTTTCACAGGAAGTATTATAAAGCAGTTTTAACACTTCGAAAGAACAATTATTCAAAATAGAAAACGCCATAAAAGATAACCGCCCAGCCCAGGTCTCGCGTTGACCTTGTAATGCCTTTCCACAACTGCTCTTGACTATGTTAAACTGCATTCATCACCATTCATGCATCAATCTAGCCAAACTTGAGTTATTCTCATTGATATCCCGGTGATTTCAACAACCTTTTGGTCCTTCTCGCCCTCCTCCTCCCAACTCATCCTCACTTCGTACTCCACTGGTCTCTTATTAATTAAAGAATTGGTGTTACATGTCGAGTCATCATGTATTGGAGGGAATTCTACCTTTGGGGCCAAATAAATAATAGCTTGCAAATCTTTAATTTTATCCAACCAATTTTTAAACAGAAGCTTTTTACGAGCTCTTTTGCTTACTGTTTCCGAAAAATAAACTATCAAAGTTTTTAGGAACAAACTTTTGAACAATAGTTACATTTTGTTTAATGTCCTTCATATAATGAGTTAACTCCGACACTTTTCTCACACCAAATTTATTTTCATAATACCCAACATCATGTAACAAATTGTCATATCTAACAATAGCAGACCAATAATATTTTGCTCTATCAAAATCTTGTACACAAAGACTTTGTTCAAACACTTTCTGAGCATATTCAATTTTGCACAAAAATTTCTCATGACATTTCAAAGCTTTACTAGACGCCTTATTCAATATTTGTTGTTCTTTACTAGTTATTTTTACGTTCTTCACTAGTTATTTTCTTACTACTTGCATTGCAAACTCGTTACTTCCAGATTTACCATCAACACTCTTATATACCTGTTTTAAGTGGTTCACTCCAAAAATTCGTACCCTTGAACATTTACATTTAGCTAGCAGCTTCTTATTAAACATTTTGAGAATAGAATAACATTGTGCTAGCTTAAATTTACCCAGAAAATGTTTTTTCACAAGTTTACCCTTCCGTAATGCATGCCATTTTTCTAAACACCTACCGACAGTGTACTTAAGGCAATTAATAATTGTGTGAAAGCACTTCATTACTTGATTTACAGCATGCGGAAATGAATCAAACATTAACAAATTATTTATATTATTTTCATGTTGCTTTACTTGTTTACTAAACAGAGCTAAAAATTTTGATGTAAACTTCAAATTTCCAGTAACAAGAGCCAATTGTTTACCTTGCAAGCTTTTTATATAATAACATACTGCAGGTATTTCAAAAAACTGTTCGGACGTCAGCTCAAACCATATTTTATTTTTTACCTGATCCTCCTCCTTACTCCATTCCCGCTTGTCTAAGCTCTTGTTTTTACAATACCATTTTTCAAATCTGCATGCTCACCCGAACTTTTTCTCTGAAACCCAGTGTTTGTCCCATAATGCAACAAATAGATACTATAACAGAATCAGTATTTAATTAACTAATAAAACAAATTAAAAAAATAAAACACATATACACTGTATTTACTACTACTTTATTCAACCAGAATTAGCCTTCAGGTTAGCCCTAGCTTCCTGTAAAGCTAACGTTGCTAACCCTGTCCTAGCTAGCTTTTCTGATTGAGCTTCATTTTCCTGAAAAAATTCAAAAATGTAATTATTGTCACTTTCTCTAACATTTTACTCCCACAAATTGTTACCAAAACTTCATCGTCTTGCAGTCTACCCTTTAAATATTGTTTTTTATTAATAATTGCAGGAGACATTGGAAGATCACGGCTTTTTACTATAACTAATTTTCCGCTAAACGCTTCAATTCGCATTTTAACTTATTGTGTACCTCGCCCTTCTTTTCCACAAAATTAACAGTATCGTGAGGAAAAAACTTAGACAATAAGTTACTGTGTATGACTTTTTCAGGAACATTAATGTGTAAAGGCTTAACATGATAATTATGCCTACCTTCCCAAAACATTATTACATAAGGCCCAATCCACCTTGGAGGAAGCTTCCCTTTTACTCCTTTACTTTGAAAAACGTTAAACAAAATAGCACCTGTTCACCAATGTGGAATTCACGTTCAATGGACTTTCTATTATAAAAATCAGACTGTCACTTCTGAGATTTTTGATGTTTTCTAAGGCGAAATGCCTTGACACTACCAATCCTTGATTAACCAAAGTTGGATCAAAAGAGCTATAAATGTCTGGATCAACTTTTTGATGGGACTCTAAATCTATAGGTAACACTGCAGCTCTCCTGTACAATAATTCAAAACAGTCATTCATATTGAAACATGAGGTGCAGTATTTATTATACACTATGATTAAGTACGACAACAACACATCCCATGGCTCATTTAAATCAACACCACAAATAGCTAGCATCTGAAACATTGTGCAATTGAATCTTCCATACATACCATGTGACTGTGGAAGAAATATGGTGGTAAAACTCTGCCTAATCTGCATCATCTTACACAGATCACTGATTACCTTAGACATGAACTGTGACCCTTGGTCAGTCAGAATAGTACCTGAAACGCCATGCTGACACACAATGTTGAGCAAAATGAAGCTTGCAACAGTTTTAGCTGTCATATCTGGTACAGCTTTAGCAATGACCCATTTAGTTAGGTACTCTGTGCATACTAACACATATTTGTTACCACTTGTTGTTAATCGTAATTGTGCTAAGTCAATAGCTATTTGGTCAAAAAAGTCTTGAACTTCTATACTTTGAAGTTTGGCCCTTAGGGGCAAAGCTTTAATTTGCTGACATTTCTATGCAAAATTGCTAATATAACGCAGTCCTGAATATCTCTTAAGTGAATGTGGTACTACTTGTTCATTTAGAACACCTTTGATGTTAATGTAAATTTTCCGAAGCTTACAAAATGAATAAAACGCGCATTAAACAGATAGAATAGCTCAGCATATAACAACAAACAAAACTGGTAGGTGAGTAGTACATACTGACTTATTTCATCAATTTATTATTTTTATTTTTAATATACTATTAATTTAATTTATTAATCTAAACACACAATTAATTTGGAATACACATAACACTGGATTAGACAATCAAATGAGTGTCAGCAATCGTTTTTTTGAGATATGTAAAGCATAATTCTTGTTTTGCTGGGTAATACATACGGGCGGATTCAAAATTTTCTGACAAGGGGAATGGAATCCAATATTTTCTTAAATGTCAAGCATTGTCCGAAAATTTGTTCATATTTTTAAAGTACTAGTTTTTTTCTTGTTTTTTGATGATCAAAATTATTTCTGATGCAGAAGAAAATATGAAATTTTTGAAATTTTCAAAGTTTTAAAAAAATCTGGGAAATTAATCCAAAAATTGTCACAAATTCATAATAAACACTGTGAAACATTGGAAATGATGATGATTTGTAAAATTGTAAAATTGTAGAATAATCATTGTAAAAGCTGCAAAATCTTTGATCTTCACAAAAACTACAATGGGCTTAAGTTAAACTTTTTTTTGAGCACCAAGAGTCAGTAAATGTCATTCATGAGTTCCGCACCAGGCAAATTTGAAAAATCATCATAGAAGTGGATAAAATTATCAAAAAATGTACATATATATTTTACATTGGGCATAAATATTTTGATGACAAGGGGGATAGCTAAAATCATTTTAAAATACACATCTATTCTTCATTGTGCCCAAATGTTCTTTTGACAACAGGGTGCGGCCGCTTCCCCCACCCCTCTAAATCCGCCAGCAGTAATACTCATATGTACACATGTATGTACACCCTGTATTGCATGATTAAATTACAAGTATTGATATGTCATTTTTACATAGTACGCTTTTCTATGTCATAATATTCTTGCAACTCTCTGTAATACTTTTTCCATTCACCGCCTACTGAACTGCAAGCAGCAGGCGCTTTCTCAGACACATTTTTGCTAAAAAACATTTGCATACTCTGCAGTCATCATTCCAAGATCCTTCAAGAAGTCCTCATTCACTTTTTCCGGCTACAGCTTGAAAAACATGACATTCCACTTGTACCAATATGCACTTCTTTGTAACACCCAATGTAGGCTGAATCTCCGGGCTGATTTTGTCCCAAATTTTTCATTACTATAAGTAATATTACATTTATTGACAGGACCTGTCAATGTACGACACATCCTGAAAACAGGAACAAACATGAATAGCGACTGTATTCTGCAAGTCTAGGTAGCCTAAAATGACAGAAACCCAAAACAACATGCCAAAAATTAAATTCTGATGTCAATCATTTAGTGAGCCGCGGATTTTGGAGGAACCCCTACACACATGTTTGAATGGGAGAGATGAATGAAGAAAGAAATCTCATGGCGCCCTTTGGTTCAAAGACTATGCATAGTCAAACATCTCGTAAACATAATTTTTTGCATTTCCCACAATTAATATCCTTGCTTACTAAAAGAAAAAAGTAATAAAGTATTTGTGAAATTCAAAACAATGCATTCAAAAATTATTGTTTAGCATGAAGCACCAGACATATTTATTTCTTTTCAAATGATTGCTGAACATGCTCACATCAGCAAGGTTTTCATATTTTTCAGAATTGCAAATTATAAGAAAATATTTTTGTAGAAGGTGTGATCGATTCAGCTGGTCTACAAATTTGGGGGGAGTTGATAGATTTTGAGAGAGCCCATAAGTTCACAGCTGAATTAGAGAAGAATGGAGAAAAAAGTTCCACGCCTTTATAATGCCAAATTTTTTAATCACCCTTGCTCCAAGATATCATTTTAGTGACTATTTAGCATGTATGTCGTCTTAGGAAAACTGGACTTTGTGCGGAAAACTGACTCTACAGAAGTTCATATGCTTAAATAACATTGAAAAGAGCTTGTTGCTCAATGTTTTTCTATTGACCTAGTATCATATTCATTCACGTAATGATTAGAAATGCAGGGAGTCCCGGCCAATTTAAGGAGAGGGATGGTCATTAATTTTTAGTCAAAAAGCCTAGAAATATCAAAAAATAAATTTTTTTTCCAAAAATCGTGAAGTGGGCTCCAAACTTTTCTGGCTTTGGGGGATGGGGGATAGCGTCCTTCTTTGGGTGAGAGAACCCCCATCCCCCTCCTGATCATAACCATTATTGTTCAATGTTCAGTTTTATTTTTCTTAAACTTGTGCTAAAGAAGGTATAGCAATTTAAATCAAATACATGTCGTCTAATAGTCTCTTGCATGTGGCGTGACAGATGTCAGTGAAAAAATTTAGCTTTCATGTACATTACAAGTGCATGACTTGATCAACCTAAATATCTGATTTTATTAAGCAAAGTACATAATAGGACAATTGTATGCACCAGTTTCATAATTTTATATTACCAATTCATTAAATCTAAAATGCTTGAAAGTGTTTTTTCATCTAGAGCAAGTACTGTCCAGTGCATAACATAGGTGCCAAATCTACAGCTTTTTGTTTTTATGAGCCATTCCCATTCTTACAGAGATTTATATTTTCCAAAATATTTTTTAAGCATTTTCAGCACTTTTTATTTTTTAATTTATCACATAAAGATACCCAAAATGCAGGTAGGGCCATCAACACAAGATATCCAAATGATCCTTGTCGCCCAGGAAATTTCAGAAGTAGACGACAAATAATGGCTTCTTTCAAATTCATGAGCCAGTTTGCAGAGCCAATCAAGCTCTTTCTATTGGTTTTGTCAGTTTCATCAAAAATCATGTTTTGGGTATGTCTTCATCTGGGCTTTCATTATGGACATCAGCTCAAATGTGCATATAAGACACTCTCACAAAATGCGCTGTGGAATAGTCATTCTATTGTCCTTGCGAAGCGTATACTGAAAACCAAATTGCAAAACATGCAATAGCACTGCAAGTCTTTGATTATTGGCAATATCTTTTCTGCCACCAAAATCCCAGCACACATTAACATCTGTATCATCTTCACTTTCAGTGAGAGCTTTTACAGCATTGTTGACTGCCATTTTAGTGCATTCCAATTCTGCATTTTCGAAAGTCTGAAGCTCATCAAGTGCTTCATCCAAAACCTCATACCTGACAGCCAGTGTGCTTTGATGAGCATTATAAATGAATTTTGAAAGAACTGTTGGCCAGTTTGGTTTAATTTTAGCAACAGCTTTTCCATTGCATTAGGCTAGTATGAGACTATTGCTGGAGCCAATATTTGCAAGAATTGGTGGATTAAACCATTGTTTGTCGCCAAAAGTTTTTTAGGATCACACAAAATGGTTGCGGCAGAGTTGATCTGCTAATTGAAAACTAAACCGCATCAGATGCCACACATTTGCTCTGAGCATATGCCTTGCTCATTTCACGAGCCAGAATAGAAGCTGTTTAATGTAGCCCTAAGACCACACCATCACTCTTCATCTTTTGGATTCAATGTATGCACTAATCCGGATCCAAAGCCATCACTGGCCCATATGAGAAATTGTCCACCGCCTTTGATGGCACACATAAGGCCTTATGCCGTAAAATCCTTAGCATTATATTAATATCAACAATCCTATTTTTTGTTTTTAAATCATAATTTTTTAATATAACCAATAATGGACCAAAAATTGACAGTTTCTTTGATAACAGCAATTATTCACTAATATTATTAAAAGTAAAAATGTTAATAATAATAAAAAATTTAATAATAATAATAATATTAATATTAATAATCATAATAATAATATTAATGATAATAATAATAATAATAATAATAATATAATAATAATATTAATTATATTAATAATGCAGGGTTTAAACCTCCATTTACCATCATCTTTTTGCAGTCAAATGGTGGCACAATTTCCTAGTTCAGTGCATATTAAGCTATGCCTTCTTATGATTCTCTGACAGCTATTACTTTTATTTAGTGCAATTCTTTATGCTCTTTCTGAATATGTATGTTATTTTCTGTGAAAATTATTTTTGGAAAGAGGTAGAATGAAAATACGATCAGAATGCGTAAGAATAGGTACCTGTTGGACATTATGCACAAATAAGTAAAAGTAGATTTCTGTTGTGTTAAACACATCTAGGAGATGCATTTCAAGAGCTGGAAAGGAATAAACCACTAAATTTTCTTATTAGAACCTTATTTTCTCATCTTGAGTTATAGTATTGTCACTGTAAATAGGCTAAAAATACCTATTGATTACTAATCTATAACTCCTCTTCAAGCTAAAGCATTAAAAACGATGTAACTCAGGCCAAAACGAGGCTAGACAAAGCTTTGAACACATGGATAAAGTAGAACAGAAAAAAATGTCACGAAAGTGATTCATTATGCCTCCGGCATATGACACGGTAAATGGAGAGACCCATTCTTGCCAAATGTAAAATGTATGCAAACATTGTCAAAATAGCACATTAAAAGTACGCCTCAAACCTGATAGACTAGTTGTGGTCACACATGGGCGTGGGGAAAGGGGCAGGGGTTTAGGGGGTATGCTCCCCACAGAAGTTGAAATACCCCCTAGAATTCAATTTTTGAAATTTTTGTTTGCTTTTTTAGCAATTTTTCGATGTTATTGGATTGTGCTCAATGAGAAACGTCAAAAATACTGTTTTTTGCACCATACAACCATACATGGGCAGCAAGAAAATTCTGGGGGGGGGGGGGTGCAGGATTTTTTTGAAGGTCAAAAAATGGCCTTAAAAATGGTGGTATGGCGATAAAAAGGCCATTTTTTGACGTTTCTCATCAAGCACTATCCATTGGCATCAAAAACATTGCAAAAAAAAACGGAAAAAATTTTCAAAAATTGAATTCTGGGGGTATTTTGATTTCTGGGGGGGGGGTATTTTGGTTTCTGGGGGGGGGGTGCATACCCCCTAAACCCCATGCCCAGGTGTGCATACAACCACTTTCGAGACAATTTTTTGACCTGCAAAAATTTTTTCACCCCTACAGAAATTTTTTCATCTCCCCAGGATTTTGGTGCTGCCCACCTATTGTTGTGGCATTTCTTTCAACTGACAAATTTATTTAATTGGATTTGCAAAGAATTGTGTGAATGCTTGGGACTTTCCGCCATCACTTTGGCAGATAAGCAGGAGGAAAATGCTTGCTGATATTTTGTACTTCTTGTTATCCATATGAAATGTATTACCTATGATTTTTTTATTAAGCTTATTCAGGCATGTATCCATGATTCAGCCAAGGGAGGGGGCTGGCGGGACCAACATAAATTTGTCTATATCTCAGGAAATAAATCTGCATAGCTTGCAAAAACCGCATTTTTCTGTCGTTTCTTGTCATGCTCTATCCATTCAGCTCTTAAAAATTCAAATTTGTTGCTAAATTTTTTTTACTCAAAAAAGTGTCATTTTTTGGTTGCACTTGAGCTAAAATTATGGAAAACACTTCTCATCTAGCACAAAGTGCCAAAAATTTAAATAAGTCACATCAAGGACACACAATTTTTTCTTCTTTTTGTGAATTTTCTTACCTTTTAAAATTTTATTCTCGGCCAAGGGGATAAATAAATAAAATAATATAAATATAAATATGGCACAGAGCTTATGAATATCTAGTTAAATTTAACTAATACAAATTGTAGCGTAAATTAATCATGCTTTACCTCCAGATATTAATTATCACTTTTTTCTCAATTTTTAAACTGAAACATAAATCTAATCTGTTATTACTTTAGCTTCCTTGTTTTGTTAATTGAAACATAAATCTAATCTGTTATTACTTTAGCTTCTTGTTTTGTTAAGTATTATCAATAGACAAACAGATAGTTTGTTTATGTATTGATAGTCTATTTTGTTTGTGCCAGTTTAACTAATTGTAAAATAGTCAATTTTTTGGCCTTAATTCACGTCAAAAACTGATAGAATTAGTAAAATATGCATAATTTAAGTAAATATGCAGATCTTGTTTGTTTCAAAAAAAATCTGGTAAAAAATTTGCTTTTTTTCCTTTTCAAGCCTTTGATTTGTTCTATCATGATTTCCAATTTTCTTTTCTGAGTATCCACAGTCTGTTTCACATAAGTTTGGTCATAAATTTTAAAATCTATCTGACAGTAAGCTGACAAATTGCGATTATAGCATTGATCTAATATATGATTATCATTACTTCTCAGCTTACTGTCAATAAAAATCTTCAAAATTTATGCACCAAGTTATGTGGAACAGACTTTAGATACATAAACGCTCAGGAAACTTGGTCCATCAAAAAATGTAAAGACCGCACAATTGAGTTATGAATTTTTTAAATCAAGATTTTGTCCCTATTATAATTTTTTATTTCATGTCTAAAAATTTTTAAACACTGTTCCCCATATACCCATCTGCTAGCTAACCGCAGATCATCCCAATCAGTCAGAAAATAATTTTGATTCTTTTTTTTAAATATTGCATAACCTCTTTGTAGCTAACTTTTGAAACGCAAGTTATTAAAAATGTTTGACACAAGGATGCATTATCCATGTCCTTTTACTTTTTAACAACTACAGTGCCAATGAAAATTTTTCTGATCACCTCAATTTTCATTTGAGTATATTCAGTATTGAGGTTGCGGCCAACAAATGTCCAAAGATTACTTCTGGTTTTGTGTTTTTTAAAGCAGACTTGCAAAACAGTGACTGTTCTACCTGAATAATAAAAAATGTTTTTCATTCATTCATTACATTCAAAAATTGATTTTCACCTCCGTGGAATCAAGAAATCACACAAAATTGATTCTATGGCAAAATGCCTTAATAAAGGCAGCAGTAGAAGATCACTATCTAATTTATCTCCACACAGCTTAGACATTTCTAACAAAAAAACCAAGCTCTTGAAAGTAACAACAGACTGCAAAATCAGCTAATAATGGCTAAACACTCCTTTTTTGCTCCCAATCCAAGCACTACATACATACCAACAGTTGCTTGCACCTTACTAACAGTGTCAGTTGCTATACAGTCACTTTCATGAAAAAGAATTTTTTCATTAATATCCTCTTCTCCCATCTTTGTTTTTTATTGGAATAATTTGCTTTACAGATCCCTGGGCAAGTATGTACTGTGTCCTTCATTTCTCTTTAATTAGCATATATGCAGTGCTAAATGAATGTAAAAATATCAAGTAGCTGTTTGAGATTATGTTTACACATCTCCAGGACTAGCTACCTCCAATTAATCTTACATTTGTGAACAAGCCCGTTTACACATCCACAATTTTGTTATGTATGTCTATTAATGTATAGAATCATGCATTTCATGTATCTTGCCATATCCGATTTCTTTCTATTCATTCGACCTTTTAAGCTTGTGCATCATATTTATTATCTATGTAAGTACAAATGTACCTACCAAGCTATGTGATAGGCCTTATTTCTGTGCTCACATATTTTAGCGCCCATACTCTGATTTCTCATTATACCTGACCTTTCTCATGCATCAATTGCTTTGCCAAGAACAATGAATATAATTCTGATTCCAAGAATTTTTGGTTGAAATTGTGCTTCAAAGTTTATTCATTTCCTTTACTTTTATTGCTTGATTGTTGTTTTCTTACTGCAATGCAACAATAAATATGTATTTAAATTTCTCAAATTTGTCAGAGCAAAGAAGACATTATAGCCTTTTTCTTAAAACACCCTCTTTTACTCAATAATGTTTCTTGCGACTGTTGTAATATATTAATGAAGTTACACAATAAAACTCCATTTCTGGATGCAAAAGCCTGGCAATCATACATGTACAGCGAGAAAATTCTGGGAGGGGGGGTGCAAGATTTTTTGAAGGTCAAAAAATTGCCTTAAAAATGGTGGTATGGCAATAAAAACACCATTTTTTGACGTTTCTCATCAAGCACTATCCATTGGCATCAAAAAATTGCGAAAAAAACAGGAAAAATTTTCAAAACTTAAATTCTGAGGGGGTATTCTGATTTCTGGGGGAAGGTATTTTGGTTTCTGGGGGTGCATACCCCAAACCCTCCCACGCCCAGGTGTGGTGGCAATGCTCCAAATGTTGTACTCTGAAATCTGTTAGGCATGGCTCTGTATTTTATGCCGATAAGTGTAGCTTAGAAGAGCTTCTCATGTTATTATATTTTTTCACAGTCGACATCCCACCTTACATTGTGGTCAGAGGTCAGAATGTTGAATAGTGAGCGAGTTTCATACAATACTGTTTTAAGCTGGTATGAGAAATTTTGTATGCTCTGCTCTAAAGCCCCCATTTTGAACCCTTTAGTCCTTAATCAGGACGCTTTTATTAATACTGATAATATTTCCATTGAACTAGATGAAAGTTCAATGGGTAAGAAAGCGAAAAATGAAACTGGCATTTCTAAACAAGCAAATTTGGCTTTTGGTATGGTCCAGCGGGCAGGCTATGAATATGTCTTAAATCTAGTTGACAATGCTTCCAAAGAGACACTTATTCTGCTGATTCAAAAGCATGTTCCTACCACAACAACATTTTATCATGATGGCCTTGCTACCTATGCTAAATTACATAATTTGAATTATTCCCATCCAGTAGTTTATCATAATCAAGACTTTGTCTCAGAATCAGGTATGCACACTATGACCAGCAAAGGCTTATGGGGACTGATTTGTCAATGTCTTGGTACAATGCATGGTGTCAAAACAAGAGAAAGATTGGAGCTCACTTGGACAAATTTTTGTTTTGCCATAATTTTAAAGATTCCAATGGCTCCATTTGGGACAAGTGGCTGAATTTTGCTCAAACCATGCCCAATCAGTGGCTCAATTAAGCAAAACTAATCATATTTAGCAGCTTGTGTCATTATAGACAGTTGTTTTCAGAATTTGATTCTAAAGATGGAAAACAAAAATTTTGGATTTATTATCATAACAGAGGCAAGTATACAATAAACATTTTTAGGCGTTTCTTGCCAAGCTTTGTTCAATATTCAAAAAATTTTTAAAAAAATTTCAAGTTACTCAGATTACTAAGCAATGACTTCCATGAATGAAGTGCCAGCAAATTTAGCATTTTCTTGCTCTAGGCTATGCTAAACACATATTTTGACAGTTTTTTGAACAAATTTCCATTATTTTTTATTTTTTTCTGGCTGATAATAATGACAAAAAGCCTTTCCCCCATTCTAGGAGCGATGCTTTATTATTTTATATTATGTTATCATGTTATTATATTATTCAGCTAAATTATGTTCATTGAGGTAAGCTACAAAGTGATGGTTGTATTATTTGTATATGCTTCTCTCTTTAATATCAACTTGCTCAATGAGTGATGGTCGCACACACCTATGCACATATGTATGCTGCTCATTCTCAAATATGAGCAACCATAAATAATGTAAGTACCATTACACTAATGCATCTTATGTCTGTAGCTGCAAGAATAACCACATACACCTAATTTACCAAACTTCTCGAAGTTAGTAAAACTACCAGATATTACCAAAACTATCAGATATTACCAAAACTACCAAATATTACCAAAACTACCAGACTACCAAGTTTACCACACTATGAGACCTCTCACTGAATATTGATTCAAAATAACCACTTTTCTATTAACAAGTAGGACTTTTAGGTTGGACCTCAGGAGGGAGGAGCATTGGCTAGGAACAACTATGAAATATTTTAAAACTAACAATAATTCCTGGCCATGTTTGTTTTTTCTGACACCTTGTAATTAATTTCTGTTTCAATCACAGCATGAGTTTTCAGCACAAAAAACAAGCAAACAAGTGTCAAGTACCTAAAACAGCGTAAGAGCTATTTTTTGATCAGCAGGATGGCCGACTTCAAATAGGTAGATCCTCCCCATCCCACCCCGCTCCCACCTATGATGAATCGGAAATTTTAGTATTGTCTTTCCACTGTTGTTCAACAGTAAGAATAAAATTGCATTGAAAAACATACATGGGATGTGAGTAAAGGAGTTCGGATTAGATACCTAGAACTCAAAACCATACATGATTTTAAGAGGGGGCTTCACCCTAACAGAATTAGTGATTTTTTCAAAAGTTTCCAAATTTTCTTGAAAATTCATAGAAAAAGCGATTTTAAGCGTTTTTAGCTATCTCTTTGTCCAAAAGTGTCAAATTTTTAGCGCTTTGCGCCAAATACTCATGCTTTGCCCTTTATATTGTTCCATTTGTTTGACTTTTTGTTTTTTTTGAAATTTTTCCATGTTCTAATGCTCTTGAAAGATAGGGCAATGTCAGGAACGCCTAAAAATCATCTTTTTGATGCGTATTCAGCATTCTTGGGCCCAAAAAGGGCATTTGATCATGTCAATTTCCACAATTCCCATGCAGTGCATGTCTCTTCAAATGCCTTTAAATTGACAGACTTCCAGAATTGAATTTTGGCGATTTTTCTCCATGAGACCCCAGGATTCAGTCAGTGACCAAGTATCTTTAAATTAAATAATATTATTTCATACCATCTTGCTATAATGTTGTAAAGCTGTCCAATAAGTGAGGCTGCCCAGAATCATCAAGAAAACTGACCCTTTTGACTGCAGCAAGTCTTGGCAGTGGCGGGACTTGCTCATAATCATTTATTTTACTCAAGTATGCAAAAACAATTGAAACAGGTAAGAAAGAATGAGTAAATAAATAACAGGCCATAAATTTTTTTAATAGTGAAAACAATATATCTTAAATAAAAATTGCAAATAAAATCAAATAATTTTAATTTGGCAAAAGTGATAAACTGAGATATGAGTAGACAATCGTTTCTAACCGCACATGCACAGTGGGGAGCGGACTTTTGAAAGACATATCCCCTCAGGCTGTTTTGGGACCAAATTGTGGCTCAAATCATGGGAGAAGTCGTCAAATGAAGTCTAGCAGCATGATGTCCATTGCAAATACTTATTTTTTAGCATCAGAATGTTTGTTTTGTCCATACTGATACTTTCCTTCCATTATTTTGTATAAATTTGTTGTAACAGTTCATTCCATTGCCCTTATTGCTTCTTGTTTTGATGAAAATCTGACCATAAAAATTCACAAACAATAAATTACAAAGATTCAAGTTGACATTGATGAGGTGAAAAATATCTTATTTACTCCCCCCCCATTCAGAAAATTTGATTTATCCCCTCCCAGAAATTTTGACCCTGTGCATGTATGTTTCTACCAACAGTGAAGCAAAAACAGCGATGAATAATTGATCTCGTTGATGGCCCCTCAAAATTGTAGATTTTTCAAATAATCGTAGAAAGCGTCCTGTTTTAGGCATGTGATCTCATATATTTTACAGCCTGTTATTCAAAAATAGCAATCTCTCAGGCGCTTTGCGCATTTTGACCACTCATGATCTGCAGAGTGGGTGGGGGTTTTCAATTCAACCCTTCCAGAAAATTTTAAACACCCCTCCCCCAGAGATTTTTACTCCCCTCCAGAAATCCCCCCACCAGGATTTGCGATTTTCCGAAAAATTCCTAAAATTTGTTGAAAGAGTGCTGTTTTGAGCGTTTTTAGCTATATGCTTGATCAAAATTATCACATTTTCACCCACCATCTACTCATTTTCTGACTAAATTTTCTTCAATTTATACAATTTTTTTCTATTTTTCCTTGAATTTTTTCTCTAGAAAGATATAGGATTGTCAGGAATGCCAAAAATTGTTGTTTCTAACGCATTTCAGACACTTCCAGAATTTCACCACCCACCCAGAATTCCTAAGCTGTGTATGTCAGACTTTGACTACGTACCCATTTCTCCTTCCATTTCATTTGATTTCTTCTTGAACTTTATTGCTTTGTATTTTTAGAGCAAACAGAATTATAATGAAAGTACTATAGGCAGACATGTAACAGAAGGGATGGGGGAACCCCCACCAAAAGTAGTTGTCTCTCCATCCCCCCAAAGCCAGAAAATTTTTGACCCCTCGATTTTGGGAAAAAATTTAAAGTTTTGGCCGTTTCTGGTCAAAAGTTGGAGTTATTCACTCCCTCCCATAAAAATGGCCAGACACCCCTCCCAAAATTTTGAACTATTAAATGTCTGACCATAGGTGCACAAAGTCAGGGTCGGGTTGGGGTGAAATCATATAATCCAAAACAGAAATTTAATCTTCACAATTATTTTTTGCTGTTTAAGCATCCAAAATGATCAAAATAGCCGGAAAAAGTTTGTTCGTGGTAAAACCGCAATTTATAAGCATTATTGGTCCATTTTGACTGAATTATATCACTTCAAACGCTAAAAAACAGGAATTGATCAATTTTGGGCGCCTTTTTGAGTTAAATATACATAAAAATACTAATCCGGCGCAAAACAATGCAAAAATTTTGATATTTTTACTGCTTTTGACCTCAAAATTGATACAAAAAATGTTCCAATCAGCTTAAAGTCTCCAGACAATATTTGCCTGTCTGATCTCCCAGCTGTAGGTAACCTTATATGTGGGCAGCAAGAAAATTCTGGGGGGGGGGTGCAAGATTTTTTTGTAGGTCGAAAAAATGGCCTTAAAAATGGTGGTATGGCAATAAAAACACCATTTTTCGACGTTTCTCATCAAGCACTATCCATTGGCATCAAAAAATTGCGAAAAAAATGAAAAAAATTTTCAAAAATTGAATTCTGGGGGGTATTTTGATTTCTGGGGGGAGGGTATTTTGGTTTCTGGGGGTGCATACCCCCAAACCCCCCACGCCCAGGTGTAGGTAATACCCCTGCCCTCAGCCCCCATGCGCATGTATGAAAGGTACATAATGGTGCTTTTGATGCATTTCAAAGCAATGGTTTTAGGGCTCAAAACAAAAATTATTGGAAAATAATTGTGTGCTCACTCATGAGCATATGCAGGGGAGGGGAGGCCGCCCCCTTGGCCCCAAAATATATTTGCAAAGGCATAAGAAATTGATGAAATTGGCATCTTCATCAGGAAAATCACAATATTTTTGGCACACGATCATTATTTCCCATAATTTGGGGCCAAGCGTAGCAAAGAAAACATCATTTTCCATAGCATATTAAGATAAAAGAAAATTATTTCAAAATGTTCATATTTTATGAGCTTAATGGATAGAGCATGCTCAGAAAAGTCAGAAAATGCACTTTATTTGGTGCCCTGGCAAACATATCCTGGAATGTAGGGTCACAAATTTTGGATCGCATACTCCCCTTAAAAAATTATGCCCCGGTGCTCACTACTCATCCTTAATCATACCCCGCCCACTCCAAATTCCCATCTTGTACATGTATGCAGACAAGAGTGTATAATTATGGTCGGATATGGCCAATTGTCCAGCTAATGTGAAGAGCCTTATCCACATTAAATAAACTTATGTCATTGCTCATTTAATCAAGTTCTATTATTTATTACAAAATCAGTCCTTTTCAAGTTTAGATTAAAACTTTTATTTTACACTTCCAAAAAATAGGCATTTTAAGAATAATGCTCAATAATTCTCATGTTGAATCAATTTTTATATCCTATCCACTTTTTTAGTTAATAAAACTCAGAACTAGAGTAGATTGCCATTAGCCACAATGCAGCAAAAACATTGTTACCTATTCACTGTGATATCCAGTCTTTCTTGAAAAGCCTCAAAATAGCATATGTCAGAAAATGAAGTAAAAATTTTGATCGACGCATCAACGTACTGAGGCAATACATAGTAAGAGGCAGATAGGGGATACCCCCAAGTTGGACGTCCCCTCCCCATCCCCCAACAGCCAGAAAATTTTCAGCCCATCCCCCAATTTTTGGATTACATCAAATTTTTTGGTGGTTTTTTTGTTGTCTTCAGCCAAAAATTGAAGTTTATTTACCCTTCCCCCAATTGGCCGGCTACCCCCACCCGAAATTTTGAGATGTTACATGTGTAACTATGGCATAATTTAAACAGACTAACAGCAATCATTCCTCCACTCACACACATTAAAAAGTATAAGCCCTAGACTTAGATAATCAGATGCAAGTTTCTGCATGTTTCCGTTCCATAAAAGTTTTTCAAATTAGCAATTTTTTTACTAACAGCGTCGTGTTAAGTCCAACGTTTTTCTTCATTTCTACTATCTTCACTTAAGAAGTAAATACCTGACACTTTTAAAGAATAGTAACTCAACTTGTTAAAATGAGCTGTTTTATTTATTATCTTTAGACTTAGGCATAGTTCATTGGCAAATTGGCAATAAGTACTTGAGCATTATTGACTGTTCAATGATAGATGCAGGCCCATATCCAGGATATTGTTTTGGAGTGGGAAAACACAATAAAAATTTTTCAAACTATAAGCAGGACCAAAGGATGAATCAAAAAAGACATTTTACGACAACTACTGCTCTACACTCTGTAAATTTTGATACCCAGATGCCTTAAATATGGTCACTCTGCAAGTGACGCAAGTTGCATGCATCCCATAACTTAGGCTTATTTTGAATGTCGGCACCAACATTTTGGTCTGACACATGAATCTACAAAAAAATCTGAGGACTGCCTGACTTGTTTTTGACTTGACTTAAATCAAACCAGTCTGGTGGCAGCTTTCACCAGATACTACTTGCTGCATACGTATTTATAATGTGGCAATCTTGATAAATATGTGAAGCAGCTACACCAATGCCAAAAGGACAGCCAAAGTGTGTTTTTAGCACACTTTTGAGCCACTGATTTTAATGTAGTCATCAATCAACACTCAGGCTTGACCCTTGGTTTCCCGTGTGTTTTTTGAAATCAAAGGTTCCTGAGCTAGGATGCCGTCCTAGCCAAGTTAAAATATTATTAGCCTAACTTAACATAGCAAATATTAGTATCATTTTGCGCGATTTTTTAAGCTCTTTGCGAATATGCTTTTTATTTTTTGCTAAAGCAACTTTGCAGGAAAATATAAATAAAAAACTGCTATTATACTTAAGCATAGGCGTGAGGTGGACATGCATAAAATAAATACAAATAGTATATTTTGGTTGACCAAAACATCATTTTAGGAATGTAGTATCTGTTTAAAAAGTAGAAGCTAATCAATCTTATTCTAATCATTGACCAAAACTTTTTTTGTTATTTAAGTTTTTACATGTCAATCATGAAAATATGCTAATTTTTTAGGATGTATAATTTTATTTACTAACTTGAACATTTCAAAAAATGTAACTAGGGCTAAGATGAGGCTAGACAGAGCTTTATAGCCATACAAAACATACAAAAAAAATCACAAAAAGTGATTGGCTAGGACATTGTTCTAGATCACGGGAATGCGAGGTTTAATATGATCTCAGGAAAGTGTTTTGGCTGAAAGTAAACGTGATTTAGTGATCAACAGCTTCAATTTACCCTAATTTTGCTGTTTTGAGCAAATATTTGCAAAAGATTCTGCACCTATCTTATGCATCATAACTATATCCATCCCGTACAAATACGAAGAACATCAAGCATGGCCTTTCAGATTTGCTGGTCGGGTAAGCTCTCCATGCCTAGCTTATATTGACAAAGTATAAAAAATTACAAGTTGCAAGGTGAAGCCAATTAAAATGAAATCAGATAAGACAGGTATAAGTAGGTAATCTAAAAAAGCAAACAGAGCAATGACAATAGGCGTAGCAACTGGATTTCCCAAACAAGATTGTTGTCCCCTCCCCTCCCTGCCAGATCAAGCTTTTTCACTCTTCTCCAAAACTGTTTTAAAGCAAAAACTTGGTTCTTAGGGCACTTTAGCCATTTTTTACCAAAAGTAGAAGCCCACTTACCCCTCCTAGTAATGCCAAACCCCTCCTAAAATTTTGAGCTGTGAAAAGTCTGGGCAATCTCCCTATTCGTAGGTGTGCTTTTAACTCTAAACCAAACTAAGCACATTGCTTCATTGACTGTCTTTCCTGTTCTGTGCCATGTGTAGCATTATGTCATGTGTGCTTTTCTCCTTCTCAACAGTAATTAGTCCGCTCTTAAAGACCTTTGATTTTCAATGTTGAACTCATTTGCATTTGAAAAAGACAATAATCTCAAATTGTGATCTGAATAAGTTAGTGATATCTTTTTTGAAATTTTGCAGTAATCTCAACGTGTTTATGAAAAAAATTTCAGTGATATCAATGTCTTTTTGAAAAAAGTGAGTGATTTATTTTTTGAAATATTTAAGAGATCTCAAAACTTTTTCGAAATTTTGCAGTGATCTTAATGTGTTTTTAAACAATTACTCTGATCTCAATGTCTCTTTGAAAAATGTTAGTGATCTTGTTTTTGAAATATTTTAGTGATCTCGGAACTTTTTCAAAATTTTGCAGTGATCTCAATGTGTTGTTGAAAAATTACAGTGATCTCAATGGCTTTCTGAAAAAAGTGAGTGATCTTATTTTTGATATATTTCAGTGATCTCAAAGTGTTTTTGAAAAATTACAGTGATCTAAATGTCTTTTTAAAAAAAATGAGAGTCATCTTTTTGAAGTCTTCCAATAATCCCTATTAAGAATATCAAAAGAAGTTATCTTTTTTGAAATTAAGGAGCTGGGAACAAAGAATTCAAACTTATGGGTACATAAAATTGATTGTGATGATTGATTAGTCTTGACCTTAATTTGAAATATTTAAGTGTTAGTGAGGACTAAGAAGTGACTAAAAAACTCGTTTTTATTATACCACAAGGGTCATGTTTTTAATTTTTTGCTTTGATAGTGGTTCGAATTTTCATGGTGTTAGCAAGCAGTCATTTGAAATATTTTAGTGTTATCATGCACAATGTCTGATATCAATGAAATATTTCAAATGAGCTGTCATGCTTTCCATATCCATATCTAGAATCTTGAGAATTTTAAGATTGTCCTTCTTTTTGTTGAGCCTAGCTGAAACAACTTTCAGTATGTATCAATCCCACTTGAGTTTGTACAAGCACGCATTATCTTGCTTCAAATTATTTCTAAACCTGTGCAATTTCTCTCCTGCTTTGCTAGACCTGCAATTGTATCCGAATTCTCGATTTTTGGACACTTAGGAACTGAAAACTCTTTCATTCCATCATCTGTGAGACATTCTTGATTTTCCAGATCAGCAACAAATTTGCAAACTTTTTGCCTCAGTCACTTTTGTCAGTTCACATTTTCCAAAAGTCAAAAAAAGATGCAGCCATAGCAAAAGAACTTAGTTAAACGATAATATGACTCTCTTACAGAACAATTTGTAGCTACAAAAACCGGATAAATGCAGTCTGACATTTGCAGCTACAAATAAGCAATATAAAATATGGAGCTTGACTAGATTAATTGTTAAAATGTGGGGTGAATACAATAGTCATTAGTTTTTAGACTTAGTAGTGATTCCTAAATCGCTTTATGAGAAAAATATTTTGGAGCATGTTGACAGACTGGCTTGGTCATAATGCCAAAGCCTGGCCAAGACTTTGTGTTTTACACACTCTAATGAACTGGAGTTGGAGCACTGATTCCAGGAAGCTCTCAACAATGGACGGTGGACAGATATGAAGGTGGGATAATCCGCATTTTAAAATATAAATTCTCACATCCACTTGGAACAGTCAATACAAGTCTGGTAAGCCGACTACGTTTAGCTTCCCATTTAACATTTTTGAAGAAAGGTCTTGTTGTAGAGACATGCTATCCTATTGCCTAAGCTGCAACCTAATTTGTAAGTGCCCCTTTTACTGAATACCAATGGCCCTCTGAGGACCCAAATTAGCAGTGAGCAAATACCATTTTTTATGCATACGCAAGTGTACAATATTGTAAGTGCTGTCAGTAGTTACACGCCTTTTGAACTCCAGTTCAAATGCCTATGACGGGAAGGTAATACCCCAACAGGCATTAAAGCCAATGACAAGCTAAGACGGGCTATAGCAATATGCCTACACGCTCACCAGGCAATTGTGCACCAATCAATAGAGCCCCATGTGTTACTCTCTTGGTTGCATTATGCTCACCAATTGATTGAGCCTAAAGTGCTCTCTTGGTGTTGCATTTGTTTGGTATTGCACACCGCCTTTTCAATGGCACTGCAGTTGGGTGTTAACCCGTGAGTTTATGCTTTGGGTGGGCATAAAACTCAGCCAATTTTGTTTTTGTTTGAGCACTGTTTTGGCTCATGAAAGCGACCAAACACTGATCAGTGGTGGCGGACCTTTGGGTATGCCCAGTTTTGTGACACTCTTACAAATGGAGGTCTCATGGAGATCCCTTTGGGTTGCTTTCCCAAAGGGAACCCTTCTTTAAGGGGAGAGTAGTGTGACTGCTCTCAGTAGTTACACAATTTTTGAACTCCGGTTCAGACGCCTATGATGGGAAGGTAATACCCCAACAGGCATTCAAGCCAATGATGAGCTAAGACAGGCTATAGTGGTATGCCTACCACGCTCACCAGGCAATTATGCACTAATCAATAGAGCCCCATGTGTTTTTCTCTTGGTTGCATTATGCTCACCAATTGATTGAGCCTAAAGTGCTCTCTTGGTGTTGCATTCAATTGGTACTGCACACACGCCTTTTCAACAGTAGTACAGTTGGGTGTTAACCTGTGAGTTTTATGCTTTGGGTGGGCATAAAACTCCAGCCAACCTTGTTTTTATTTGAGCACTGGTTTGACTCGCAAAAGCGACCAAACACTGATCAGTTGCAAACCTTTGGGTCTGCCCAGTTTTGTGAGACTCTTGCAATATGTATACATAACATTAGGTATCACGTATCACTGGCTAGTGTTTGACTGGCGTGACATCAATCAGTGTGTGGGATATCTGTATATACTTTGTACAGCTCCCTAGGGACACAGGCTTAACTACTAACAGCATTCCTGGATGATTGCAAGAAATCTTCAAGAATTGTGGGGGGACCAACCCAATACTGATGCAATTTGAATTTGATGTGTTTGCTTAGTGTTAAGCTCTCATACTGCAATGACATAATAAGAATTTAAAAAATTCTGGGCACATACTTCTTTAAAAATGGTAAAAATGAGCATTTTGTAACAGAGTTTTTATAAATGGCTTCGAATCCAACCCTAGCCCCATGCCTAATCCTTTGCTTCAAAGTGTAATCACTATCTCACAGCATAAATATGCTATGTATTAATTAACGTCAAGCAATAATAAAGAATATTAACAATTCACAAAATAAGCCATAATATTAACACCAAATTAACGTAGCAACATAATCCTGATTCCACAAAACCCAACTCCACACTAACGCTAGACATCCAACTCCTCAGGACCAAAAACTAAGACTGCTCATTTTGATAAATTACGAATTGAATACAATTCTTAAACATAAATAAATTTACATAGAGATTCAAAAGGAAGCTTGCTTGCACAAACGCGTCTCAAACATTTTTAACCTACATAATATACGAGGTAAACTAAATTATGCTACACAGAAAGAGAGACATGCTAAATAAGAAATCAGGGATTGCAAAAGACATGCCTAGAAACATTAAACATAAACAAACCTACAGTTTATCATTTTTCACAATTAACAGTTTACAAAGTAATATTTTGCATCCATGCTACACCCCTCTGGCCTTGAGAGAAAACGCTCTCATCCCCTAAGGAACTACATCAAAAATTACGTATGTTCATTTATCAAATGATCAAAACATCTAGAAAAGTTTGGAGCTCTCAGACGCTCCTGATGATGATCCGGCAAGACCGTCCTCATAGCTTCCTTCATTGTACAAACACTCCTACCCACACCTGGGCGTGGGGGTTGGGGGTATGCACCCCCCAGAAACCAAAATACCCCCCCCAGAAATCAAAATACCCCCCCAGAATTCAATTTTTGAAAAATTTTTCTCATTTTTTTGCAATTTTCTGATGTCAATGGATAGTGCTTGATGAGAAACGTCAAAAAATGGTGTTTTTATTGCCCTACCACCATTTTTAAGGCCATTTTTTGACTTTCAAAAATCTTGCACCCCCAGAATTTTTTGCTGCCCACGTATGCTCCTACCCAGCTTTACACACGCTTTCTCAAAAATTTGGGCTCTCCTGACAGTGACGACTGTATGCGTAAAAACTTGCATATCCATACAACAACGCTAGGTTTTCTTCATAGAAGTAGCATGACCACTACACGATCTTGAATAAGAATTGGAACGCTGCTCCAAATAGTCGTCACAAAACTGATTCCATGACATACCATAGCAATAACCTTTATGCTCATTGTTTTGAAATTGTAATAATCACGTTTCACTCATTGATCCAATAGCCATGGCAACGCTTTGAGACAATTACAAACCATCACCACCACGTCATTTTGAGGCCCATTTGGAGAAGTTTCCTATCCAAGCCAACGCCAAATAATGTACCAATACTTGCTTCCATGATTTCAATTGACCAAATTCTGTTCCAACTCCACAAAATACCAATGTCCAATTCCTCCAACGCATCCTTAGCACTGTACAACAACATCCAATGCAAAAAATCATGCACATCTACATTCCAATGGAAGCCATAACCTTGCTCCTCCTTTGGCAGCTCCAATCCAAATCCGTATTCAATGAATGATGCCAAACTCCCCCTTGTCATGCTGCACACGTTTGGATAATTCTGTAAATGATCCTGCTGCTGCAATTGACAATAACTTTTAAATAAATCAACCACTTTTGTCCATCCAAATGTCAATATGTTGCCAAAAGTTTGACAAACCACACGTAGATCTTGGTCAAAATCCTGGCCAAATTTTAAGATGCTCATGTCCACACCTGGGCGTGGGGGGTTGGGAAGTATGCACCTCCCAGAAACCAAAATACCCCTCAGAAATCAAAATACCCCCACCCCCAAATTCAATTTTTGAAAATTTTTTCCGTCTTTTTCGCAATTTTTGATGCCAATGGATAGTGCTTCATGAGAAGCATCAAAAATGGTGTTTTTATTGCCATACCACCATTTTTAAGGCCATTTTGTGACCTTCAAAAAAATCTTGCAGCCCGCCAGAATTTTCTTGCTGCCCGCGTATGCTCACGTCCTCCAATAGCTGAAGCAGACAACCTGGTAGCTTTACTGACAGATGAAAATCAAAAATATAAGCTGTCCCATCCACCTTTGCGATTTATAAAATTTAGGCAAAACCACCCTTCAATTCAATACTAATTTCAACCAATGCAAATTTCTTTTGACCACTGGGCCAATATTCATACAACTGTCTCCAATTAACAAATTCTGCATCTAGTCCAAAACCACAGGTATGTTTGGCGCAAACCTTTGACTTAACCTGACCTTTGCAAGCTTACACTCCTTTACCATATGCATGACATGAATATTTTTCACCTCCAAAGGCTCACGTTGTAACGCCCTAGGCCAAGCAAAACAAACTCATTCAAATGATTCCAACATAATCAAATGTAATATTTATTTCTTGATTTAGTTGCAAACAACAAGCGTATTATTCAAACAAAATTGTTAAATAATACTAACTATGTACACAAATATGATTAAACATTAATTACAACCAGATATTTCTGGAGCCTTCCCTTTAGGGCAGTCCTGATAAGCTAATTTAGAAGCTTCTTCAAATTTTTCATTCTATTATTTCCAAACAAGTGAGTACATGTTAAAAATGGAATTATGTTTTCCATATTACAAAGTCCAAAACATTTTTAAAAAAAATAGAAAGGTACCGGAATTTTATTGTTGTCACATAAACTCAATTTTTTTGGGATGTCTGAAAAGTTAATGACTTTTGCAGGCAAATAAGGATATCCCTCAACTTTTGCAAAAGCTATCTCTCCAACTTTCGAATTTAATCACAATTTTGAACTTTCAAAATTCTCAACCTTTTTAGGCATTTCAAATGCACTAACTTTGAAAAACAATTATCCATAATCAAAGTTATTTTAAGATTTAAATCCAAAATTTTCTCAATAATTTTGAATGGCCTGTCCCATTTTAGGGCAAGTTTTGAAGAAATCCCCTTGCCAATATTAGCTTTATGTAGATAGACAACATCTCCTACGTTACAATTAATGAGAGTAGCCTTTTTGTCATACTCATTTTTTGATGTTTTTTGCGCCTTTTTAATTGACTTTTTTGCTTGTTCATGCATTTCAGACAATGTGCTTTTCAGAAAATTGAGAAAATTTTCATACTAAGCAAATAGAACATTGTTCCAGCAAAATTTGCACTTCTAATGGGTATTTAGGTTCTCTGCCATACATCAACATGAATGACGAGATTACCATTGACTCTTGCTGACATGCACAATATGAAAATAATACATACAGTATGAATTGATCCCATAGCATAGGTTGATGAGATACTAACGGAGCTAAAGCATTAGCTAATGTACAATTAGATCTCTCAACAAGCCCATCCGTCTGGGGATGGTAAGCAGAAGTGAAAATTTTTTGTACTTCTAAAATTTTGCAAATTTCTTTCATCAAATTTGATGTGAAATTTCCACCCTTGTCCAACAAAAGTTGTCTCGGTGTACCATGATGACAAACAATTTCCCATTTGAAGATTTTTGTAATTGTTGTAGCTGTCAGATCATGGATAGGAAAAGCTTCTGCCCATTTACTTAAATAGTCCAGGAAAACTATGACATAGTGATTACCACTCAAAGCAATGGAAAATTCCATACAATCTACAGCTACATTATTCCATGGCCCTTCTACTTCTATATTTTGTAATGGTGCACCTACATTGGCTACCAATGACTTATGTTTGATGCAAATCTCACAACTTTTACACCACTCAACAACGTCTTCCGTTATTGTAGGCCACCAAAATCTTTGCAAAATTTGACCCATAGTAATTTGTCGATTCAAAAGGACGCTCGCACAAACAGGGTCTCAAACATTTTTAACCTACGTATTATACGAGGTAAACTAAATTAGGCTACACAGAAATAGAGACATGCTAAATAAGAAATCAAGGATTGCAAAAGACATGCCTAGAAACGTTAAACGTGAACAAATCTACAGTGTATCATTTTTCACGATTAACAATTTACAGAGTAATATTTTGCATCCACCCTACAATTTTAGGGGTGTTGTGATTTTTTAGAGCATAGTGCATAGGTTGCAAGTTATTGAACTATGATCAGTTGACAACACATATATTAGAAATTGAAGCTGTAGATAATTCTTGTCCGCTGATTTATCAAACAAATGAGATAAATTCTCCTATAATCAGACCTATTGATTATTTGATGCCATTTTCAAAAATTGGTACTCCTCACTTAAAGGAAAGTCATTTGAATACTGATCTTGTTTCTGTTCATAATTTTAGTGCTGAAATTCTAGAATATTGAAAAAATAGTCAAAAACCTCAAGATTATTCTTGGAATCTGTGGTATGAACACCATTTGTTAAATTTGCATGAAGGTTTAATAACTTCTCATTAACATCTGAGAATAGTTTCTAAATAAGACCCTAAAGTAAATACAATTGTCCCAATAAAGGATGATAATCATTCACAGGGTCATTGGAAACTTGGAAAAATCTTGAAAGTAAATATCAGTCCTGATGAAATAATCAGATTGGTAGAGCTCTTGACTATTAATAATCAAAAAATGACACGCAGACCTATAAACTTGTTGTTTCCTCTTGAAATCATTCAAAATCCAATTAACAATAATATAAAAAATGATATAGAGAAAATTTCTGCTCAAGATTTGAATATATTTCTGTGCTTTTTGAAAGAAAATAATTTTAAATTGCCAAATATTTTGATAATGGTTTTATTATTAATGCTAGTTACAAATCAATTTAATTTGCAAGTGACTAATGTCATCTAATGATAAGTACACTGCTATAATGAATGATTCAAAAGTTGATGTATTTAATTTTCCTCAGACGCTCACCTGAATTGAAGATTTCTACAAGTATAATTTAATTGTTAGAACACTTGGCTGCATTATTAAAAGAAAATGATACTGAACTAATAACATCATTGAATGAATACTTGGCTTTAAAAACGATTTTTGTAATGAGTCAGGTATGTAAGAAAATTGGGCTAGTGATAAGAAAGCAGAAACCTAGTAATTATTTCTGTTCAATATCAATTGCCTGTTCTGTAGAGTACATAGGAATTACTGGTCATTGTGACACTTGACACACTTGCCCTAAATGAGCAGATGGTTGCAATCACACCTGGGTGTGGGTGGATTTGGGGGGTATGCACCCCCAGAAACCAAAATACCCCCCCAGAAATCAAAATACCCTCCCCCAGAATTCAATTTTTGAAAATTTTTTTCGTTTTTTTCACAATTTTTTGATGCCAATGGATAGTGCTTGATGAGAAACGTCGAAAAATGGTGTTTTTATCGCCATACCACCATTTTTAAGGCCATTTTTCGACCTTCAAAAAAATCTTGCACCCCAGAATTTTCTTGCTGCCCACGTGTGGTTGCAATATTTTTGGATGTAATAGTATATCCCCCCAATAAAAGGAGATAAAAATAAAAGTTTAGCATTAAGTGCACCAAATATTTGCTCCATTGTCAAATACATATCAGAAAAGGTAATGACTTTTGAGATTCCAGACAATTTCACTTTTCTTATCAACCAAGACAAATAATGCTGCCAGTCATTTTTCTCTTATCAAACTTTCATCTGTCAAATAATTGTTCCAAATTCGCAATGTTGAATGCCCAAACATCAGAATGTTCTGTAGCAATTAGTGGATCAATGGCATGTATTTTAAGAGAAGTTATGCATGTATCACTAGTTGCAAGCATACATGGGCAGCAAGGAAAATTCTGGGGAAGTGCAAGATTTTTTTGAAGGTCAAAATATGGCCTTAAAAATGGTGGTATGGCGATAAAAACACCATTTTTCGACGTTTCTCATCAAGCACTATCCATTGGCATCAAAAAATTGCGAAAAAAACGAAAAAATTTTCAAAAATTGAATTCTGGGGGGGGGTATTTTGATTTCTGGGGTATTTGGTTTCTGGGGAGGGGGTGCATACCCCCCAAACCCCCACGCCCAGGTGTGGTTGCAAGTGCAACTGGTCAGGCAGGACTCCTGCTTGTGAATAAAAGACCCAAATAGAGAAACTCTTGGCACTACAACTTTTGAAGTCAATAAATTTGGTTTAGCTTGTCGATTTTAAAGTGAATACTTTATTTGTTCGATTAAAATGAATGTTAAATCTTCAAAAAGATGTGTGAAAATGGGTAGTTGTCAAGCAGAAACATACCATAATACTAAGTAACTTCAAAAATTGATGAACTTAACCCTACTTTACTAGATCTGTGATCTAGTTGCCTGTTTTTGCAGTTTACTGTAAGGCCATAAATTTTTATGTGGCAAGCTTGTCAATACCCTTTTTTTACTGCAATACATGTCTTATTAAGCAAAAGAAAAGGCATCAGCCCATATTTTATTAGAAAAGCTTGATTTAATGATTTCATAACATGTGTTACGTGTCTTGCAGATCGTATTCCTTACACATTTTTGAATGTTCAAATACCTTTTTTTCAATTGATTTTGTGCAAACTTAATGACATTTTTTAAATTCTCATGCTCTTGACTACCAGAAAGATGTATTTCTATTCATTATCTCCCAATGACTAGATTTTCGATCTAGACCTTGGTAAGTCTAGGAGTGCATGACCCCTTGGTAACAGGAGGGTTAACATAGAAGCTAATGATTTCATTGGCTTTACATATTGTTCAGAAACATATGGTTGTGCAGGATGCGGTTGTTTCTACTGTTCATCTACTTGTCTCTTTAATAGAACTTATGCAAAAGCTAAATCAAACACTGTTCATGAAGCACTTTCTTGTCATGTTTGGCAAATTTACAATCACTGTTTGGATAGTGATTCACGGTTGAGCTCTTCAAGAAACTTTTGTATTATGTCCTGCAGTTCCTATTCAATGGAAAAATTTAAAATTAATTATATCATGAGTTTTGAGTCATCCAGTACCCATTTTGAGCAATCAATTTTTGACTGATAGGACTAAAACAGTGATGATAATAACATTGACAATAGGGCAACTAATTTCTGGATCTATAGGGCAAATACAGTGTCCAAATAGCAAGAAAGC
This sequence comes from Mermis nigrescens, assembly GCA_036768485.1. NCBI lineage: Eukaryota > Metazoa > Nematoda > Enoplea > Mermithida > Mermithidae > Mermis > Mermis nigrescens. The sequence goes on along the minus strand of JAVLUZ010000036.1, from coordinate 169,410 downwards.
TCTAAAATTTTAATGCTACTTAGCGCATGATCCTTAATGAGACTAAAGTAGCATGTAGGTGCACGCACATACCACATTTTGGAGCCATTATTCTAAAAATTAGAACATCTTTTGCCATTAACATCATAAGGGATTTTGATGTTTTTTAAAAATGCAATGTTTAGGCTGAATATAATAATTTTGCTGCTCTAGAAATGCAAATTTCCTTTGAAGGATTTTGGTTGTCTACTAAAATCTAGAAAAATAAATCTGTTATTATATCACATAGTTTTGCAGGATGTTATATTTGCATCACAGGAGCAAAACTGGAATTTACATGTAAAACTGATTTTGGAGAATGTGTAGCTCATGTATATTGCAGTAAAGCATCATTTTCTAAGTACTTGTTCATCAATTATGTTGAATGCTACTGTTGGATTAAATTTTCAAAATAATTACATAAAAGAAACATGTGAAGTTCACTGCCTAGCCAGTACTTCAAATTTTATTATAGATGCTACTTTAGTATATGTAAAAAGAAGACCTTAATAAGATGACAGATGTTATTGAAGAAAAAACTGTAGCAGAATCAACTCTTGATCTTAATATATTTTCTGGCTTCTTATCAAAAAATTGGATAAAAACTTTATTAATGATTGTTGGCAAAGTTATTACGGCAATATTTTCTATCATACTCTTACCATATATTGTCTGCCTTCTGAAATCAACTCTTGATCTTAATATATTGTCTGGCTTCTAATCAAAAAATTAAATAAAAACTTTATTAATGATTATTAGCAAAGTTATTACAGCAATATTTACTATCATACTTTTACTATATCTTGTCTGCCCTGTGAAGATAATGATTATATCTATAAGAGGATCATTCTTGAAAGTTTGTAAAAGAAAAGGAATTGCAAAACCACAATAAATGCAAATATAGAGATATTACATGTTTTATTTGTTATCATATATTTATATATTCACTATTTATTACAAGTATGATGATTTATTTAAGATATATATATATATATATATATATATATATATATATATATATATATATATATATATATATATATATATATACATATCTTTCCTCAATTATTTTGTATATTTACAATAACAAATGGAACAAGAGTTAGTGGACAGTATATATATAAATTCATCAAAGAACTGAGGAAATATTATCAAGAGATAAAAAATGTTACAGGTTACAATGAAAATAAAGTCAAAGAAAGTGTAAGAAATGTATTCTGAATAATGTTATCTAAAGAAGGAAAAGTGTGAATCAAAAGCATAGCTTCCTCTCATTCAGAGGAACCATTTTACGACTATTTTTGAATTTTATGTATCGAAAATCAAATTCCTATAAATTATACCATAGATCAAATAAAGCAAGTTTTAAACCAGAAAGCAAAATTATATTGGATTATAAATTATTTTTAATGAAATTAAGATTATATCTGAATTGATTCATCCCAACCAGTATCTCAGTAAATATCAAATCAATGAATGTGTGGATGATGATGAATTTAATTGGATCAAGATAAAATTTGACTTGGTTCATGTAATAAGCATTAAAAGCTTTTAAATTGTCATTTAATTATATGAATTTGTTTTGTGGAATATATCAGATATGTTACCTTTTGCTATAGATGTGAAAAGACCTACTCATAATTTCAGTTATAATGAATCAACATCTTGTTGACAATTAGACAAAAGTTGTTGAAATATTGGAATATGTTACAATCAAATAACCATATAGTTTTCATGGAAGGATACAATCAAAACAAGTCCAAAATGTTGGTAGCTCCTATGCTATGGGACATGATGTCCCATACAGCAAAAGAATGATTTCTTTCCAATAACTTCTCTTCAATTTAGTCTGACAATAATTTGTTCAAAGATTATTTTTGGAATCTAATTACCAATCTGGAAATACCAATGAATTCAGTAATCACCCATATTTATGAAAATCTAAGTCTGAATGGTAAATTTTTATGGGATGATGTAACTCCAAACCAAATGGAGAAATTTGTACATTCAATCAAAGGAGAATATAAAGAGGAAGAAAGTGATGTCTGGTGTGATGATATTGACTGAAACTTTTACTCTGGCAATGCCAAGGCATAGTGAATAATCTTAAATAAATTGAAATAAAATACTGATCATATACTTTGCTTACATGTCTCAACTGAATTTAGACATATGGTTTATCCGGTTGTATGCTTTAAATGCTGGAATGTCAGTCATAAAGCAAACATGTGTTGGTCTATGGATAGGCCTACTACCAGAATTTACCATTGTAAAATTTGCAATCAGACAAATCATACTAAAGAGAAGTGTTGGCATAGATTTCAAATATTGATTTTAAATGTTGGCTTTTATTCCTGTTATTAAGAATCAATAAATCTTATTCAGAGCTCAATGAGGCGAATCTAATATTCCATATATTAATTTTTAAAATCATGGGTTTAATTATTTCAAAGAAGGGGATGCTAGTTCTTCATTTGAAATTAAGAATCATTGTGAAAAGTGTATCAAATTGAATGAGGATAAGAAAATTTCTCAGAAGATAAAAGATAAAATCAAAAATGTATGGCAAAAATTTTATAATAAACAAGATTTCTATTAAATTTGTCCTTTAGGGGATTATCACAAACGTTATAAATATATGACATAGATTTAGAAATATGGTAAAAATATCTGAAGGTACAGTAAAATTATTTATTACTATACCTTTACAAAGTTTGTGAAGTTGAGTCTGCTGTAAAGTCCAATAATCATCTTCACTTCTGCATTCTAAAGAATCTACAAGAAAGCAGTCTAGCTGAATTATCATACTGGGCTGACATAAACACAATAGCTTTTTACTTGTTTTCTCCTGTATTTCTGCAAAAAGAGCAGTTTCCCATTAAAATTATCATAAGCTAAAATGAATAAGAAAGTTCATTAATTGTTTTCTTTCCTTTTATATTTTTAATGTACTTGCGCCTGACATTGAGAGAACAGTTATGGCCCCAATTCCCATAAAAGGACCATCAACTAGTGATGTAAAATATGATCTGGATCTTAGCTTTTTACCCAGATTCAGATCCAGATCCAGATCATCTGGATCTGGATCTGAGTTATTTTCTGATATGTATCTGGATCTGCCGGAAAATCAGAACCCAATCTTTATCTGGATCTGTTTAGTCAAGTTTTATCTGGTTAAACAGATCAGAAACTTATTTTTGCATGCTGGTATTCTTTCTGTTTTATGATTTATTGTAGGTAGGTTATCTAATTAGTTGTAGCCTTACATGAATGAATTGTGTCCCAACAGCCTCACCAGTCCCAACAGCCCCACTATCCCAACAGCCCCACCATCTCAGCAGCCCCATCAAAAATCTCAACAGCCCCACCAAGCCCAACAGCCCCACCAATCCCAACAGTCCCAACAGCCCTACAAATCCCAACAGTCCCACCAACCCTACCATTCCAACTGCTTCACTGTCTTAACATCCCCACCAATAATCCCAACAGCCCCACCAGTCCCAGGAGCCCCACAAATTCCCAGCAGTTCCACTGTTTCAGCAGTCCTACTGTTCCAACAGCCGCACTGTCCTAAGCACACATAAGCATGGGGAAGGGATGTTTAGAGTTTAACCCCCAACCCAAAATTCTGGGAATCCCCCAAATTATGTAAGACCCCAGAACTTTATTTTTAGCACATTTCTCATAAACTTCAACCCAACAGACCCACAGAATTTGTTTGCTGCCAATGTTGATTTCAATAACCCCACTGTCATAATCATAGATGCACAGCACAACTGGTCTGGCAAAGGAGTTTTGAGCCAAAAATTGACCTCAAAACTAGTATGAATGTTAAAATAGTGGAAAAAAGTATGTTAATCCACATTTTCTGGCTATTTTGAAGCAGATAGCATGAAAAATTAGATTTTCATTTATTTTTGACACTTATCTTTCCTTTTTCACTGAAACATTTTTCATTTTTTTCTGGTAGCATAAAGTAGACCATAATGGGCAGGAATCCAATCTTGTGAGATGACTCAAATGAGGCAAAATCCTGGATTGCGCCTAAATGCTGAAGCTTCAATTCTGGCAGGTCTACCAGTTTCTCAGGTAGACTTATTCAAAAAATGTAAACCCGCACACTCGTTTATGGTCTTGATGAAATATTCGAATTTGGAAAATAGTCAAAAAAATATCTGTCATAAAAAATTAATATTGCCAGATTTTATTATATCTTAAAATAGTGATTGCAGTAATGGTGAGGCTGCTGGGATTACTGGTGGGGCTGCTGGGACGGTGGGGCTGTTGGAATGGTAGGGCTGTTGGCATTGGTGGGGCTGTTGGGATTTGTGGGGCTGTAGGGACTGATGGGGCTGTTGGGATTGGTGGGGCTGTTGGGATTGAGTGGGGCTGTTGGGATTGGTGGGGCTGTTTGGATTATTGGTGGGGCTGTTGGAATCGTGGGTCTGTTGGGACTGGTGGGGCTGTTTGGACGAGTGGGGCTGTTGGGACTGGTGAGGTTGTTGAAACATTACCCATGCACGAGGGGTGGGGGAGGGGCCTGCTGGGGATTTGACCCCCCGGATCCATGCTGACCCCTCAGAATGGCCAAGAAGTGCTGCTGACCCCCCATAATTTGTTGCTTTCAGAAAAATTTTTGAAGCTCTGCAGAAAAGTAACTATAGTGATAAAAATGTATTGAAGGTTGTTTTTTCACATGAATTATCATCAGAATTGACCTTTGAGAGACTTTTTTCCCTAAAAGTGGGAAAATCTTAGATTTTTTCGAAACATTTTTGTTGAAAAAGTTGTTTCAGTCGATGCACAACATTAAGAAATGCCTAAAGACAATGTTTTTAAAACCCATGGGCCATTTTTATTGCTTTTTGATCTTTGAAATAAAATTTGACCTTGACCCCTCAGAATTTCTATGTTGTAAATGTATAGTTTTAGTTGGTGCATCTGTAATTTTTCATGAATTTTAAGAGCATTTTTCTTTGTTGAATTAAAATTAAGCTGTTTCTTCATAGTATTGCATTTTGTGTTGTTAGGTAAATGTATTGTTTGTGTAATTTGACAGTGATATCCCCCTAAAATAATACACCCTTTCTCTCTTACAAGCAATCAAAAGAAGCATTTGTTTCTCCTGTTTAACCACAATGTTGCCAAATTCCACACATCTCACGTTCCTGTGAACATTTAATGCCGTTTTGTTTATAGTTGTAAAAATTTTTACATTTTTATGCCTCAATTTCATGCCAATTGATAAAAGTCTAAACTTGTGAGTTTTTACGTTTTAGACAATTTTTACTGATATCATTTTTTATGTAAAAGCTCTAAAATGCCAATTTTCTCAGCTCTGCCCCAGACCCCTCTGGGGCTCTTATATTGTCCTGCCACCAAGATCCCCAATCCATGTGGGCTCGGGCACTTTATGCCCTCCTTTTCAGCAATACAAATTGCTGCACAAAAATATTCTTATCTGGATCTGTTTAAATTTTGATCTGGCAAAACAATCTGGATCTGGATGTGGTTATTTTCAGATCTGGTAATCTGATCTGGATCTGGATCTGCCAGAAAATCTGAACCTGATCTTTATCTGGATCTGGATAAAAATCTGGATCTTTTACATCTCTGCCATCAACCCATCATAGCTGATCTAATCTTTGCTCAACAAGAAGGACTTTGACCTTGGATTTGATTTTTCAAATATTTAGTGTGCAACATTGAATATTTTGAGAAAATTTCTTGTGAATTAGAATTCAGGTACATTTCCATCTTATTTGAATGTTATTTGTCTTTTGTGTTTTTGTGCTATTATATATATATATATATATATATATATATATATATATATATATATATATATATATATATATATATATATATATATATATATATATATATATATATATTTGTGTTTCTCCCTGAAATGGTCCTTCACTAACTTATTAATCTTGTTAAATTTGGGACAATACATCGAGACTACCAACTACAACTAAGGTCAGACAATAGAAGCAGGCCACCAATCACACTTAGCGTCAGACAATAAGATAGTGAGCAGTATTCAGTAAAGCTAAGTTGAGATTTAGGATAATAAAAAATTTATCCTATCATAATTCTTTTTGTAATCAACAATTGGAAATAAACCAAGAGGTAAAATTATGGCCAGTGGCCAGAAATAAATTAGAAAGTAAACATTCATGATAGGGGTGGTTGCCCTTAGCTCAAGAAATACTTCTGGAAAAGTAAGGAAATACAAGAAAATTGGCATCCTTTTATCAAAAAATCTCAAAATTCTTAATGCGTCACGCTGTGCAATCATAACTGTCATTAAGTGAGGCCCAAACATGGCCAAAAAAACTTCCTGTTTATGGTTTATTGAGAAAATAAAATTTTGAGCTTGACAGATAGAGCATGTTCAGCAATGTCAGAAAATGCACTTTATTTGGTGCCCCAGCAATCATATCCCAAAATATAGGGTCAACAATTTTGAACCGACCCCACCCCTTTAAAAATCCTGCACATGCCTTTGAGAGGGGTATTAACTATTCGCCAAACAGATCCAAAGTTAGGTACTGACTGTTGAGCAATTAAAGTAAAAAAAGTGTATTTTTAAGCAATTTTGATATAAAAATAGGCAAAGGCATAATTTATTACTTTTTAAATTCTGAACTTTACACCTCATACACTCAAAAATCTCAATTATACCCCACCCAGCCAACCTAACCTTGTGCATCGATACCCCTCAACCCCAAATGTGCATTTATGATATGTCATCTGAGATGGATTTTTGTGATCCTCGCTGATTGCAATTTCTCAAAATTTTTCAGCATTTTGTGTCACATATAAGCGTTTGGTTTTTGGCAACCTAGAAGCCATGTATATTCTTGTGCCATGAATAAATTTTTGCAACAATAAATGTTTTTATGGCTGCTTGAATGATTTCTAGGGATTAAATGAGCTGTTTCAGCGTAGCTTTCTTCCACATTTAAACATAAAATTTTAAAAATTTTTTATGCTTTGCATCAAATCACAAATGGTTTGGTGTATTTTCTCAAGTCTAGCTCGGGTTCTTCTGGCTGAGCTTCACAAAGTTAGCAACACTATGAGCCAAATTTTCTGATGAAGTCAAAAAAAGTCAAGAGTGTTTTGCACAAATTCATCTAAAATTTTAAAATTTTCAGAGAAATGCTACATCAAATATTGTTTTAAACAAAAGTAGAAAATAGAACACAGCTAAACACCTGATGTTTTGAAGACAAATAACCATTTTTGAACCTTATAGCCCCATGGTGTAATTGAGATTTTTCCAATAAAAAAAATACAAATTTTCATCATCAGTTAATTATCTTACTTCACTGAAAAACTTTTGTTTAACTCATTAAAAAACTAATAAACAGTGGGGGAAGGGAATTCCCCATGGTAAGATTTTTAATTTCTGAACATGGAGCTATGCGGTTGCATAACATTGTTCTGTGAATATTTCTTGAGAATAAACCTAAAACATGTAGACTTCATGCCAATTAAATTCTGACAACGCCCATGCCTGACCTGACATTGGACTTACAAACGTGCAGATTTAGGCATACATGACCAGCAAGAAAATTCTGGGGAGGGGGTGCAAGATTTTTTGAAGGGAAAAGTGGCCTTAAAAACGGTGGCATGGCAATAAAAACAGCACTGTTCCACATTTCTCATCAAGCACTATCCATTGGCATAAAAAATTGCAACAAAAAAAAAAAAACAAAAAAATTTTCAAAAAGATGAAGTGTGGGGAGGGTGTGTATTTTGATTTCTGGGGGGGGGGTATTTTGGTTTCTATGGGGGTGCATATCCCCAAACCCTTCCATGCCCAGGTGTGGATTTAGGCCTGGAAAAAAGCATTCTGGTCAGAGAGCATACTAATAAGTTTCCTTTTAACAAATTCACATCACTTACCTACAATTTTTGGCCTAAAGTAGCAAAAAAAGCGCCAAAAAATTGCCAAAAATCGCTAATTTTTCATTGAAATTAGGGTGGGGGTAAAGAATTTCTGTTTTCCCCATCCCCTCTGCCATATGTATGATCTATAATTACCTCAAAATAGGTAAAACAATTGAACGTTTGAAATCTGTATAGTTAAACATGAGAGTTGCATACATATGTAATGGACAAGATAAAAGGTACTTTGATGAGTACAGGATCCATAACCGACTGATTCTGAATTTTCAAATAACTGAGATTGGACTTGCTGCTTTTTCATAATCAATTTTTATAGGACTAGGTACTGAAAATATCCACAACATTCAGGAGTCTTTCTCCAAAATTAACATAAATGACTATGAAAGTTTAACTTAAAAGCTTTATCCTTATTTGTCATAAAAAGTACCAAAAATTCAATTCTAAGTATCTATCAATTTTGGGGTTCTAGCATAGTTTACCAAGGTCAAAACTTCAGGGGGTGAAATCCTAAAATTTAGAACCACTTAATTTAGAGTCTAGCCTTTTTTTGCAGGTCAAATATGAAAAATAGCTAAAACATCAGATATTGCATGTTTTAATTTGGAAAACTGCATTTTTAACTACTTTTTGTCCCATTCTTACCAGTTTCGTCACTGTTGTAAGTAAAAGATATAATAATTCATCAAAACTTTTGACTTTTAAGATCATTTTAAGTTCATTCTAGGTATTTTATGGGTAAACAAAACAGAAATGTATTAGTCGGCATGAAGCGCCTAAATTTTTTTTTGACATTTTTGCTGCTTTTGTACCCAAAAATCATACAGAAAATGTTTGATTTTTCCATAGGGGCTGATGGGGGGTGATTTTCACGCATTCCCATAGGGGCTGATGGGGGTGATACCCCCTCAGCCCCTATGGGAAATAGCGTGACCTCGACCTTGTGCAAATACAATGATGAGGATGAGACTTAAAAGGTGTCTAATTGCTCCTGTTGCATAGAATAATAAGATGATTGCTAGTAAAGATAAAACAAACATGTCTTTGACTTTTATTGTCAGGATATCTTTATTTACATCAACAAAATGTAGAAAACATTGAAAAAATTCCAAACATTCAAGTCTTGGATCTACGGGATTTTGAATTTCAGGATACCTCAACCCCGGTCCATCTCTACCATAAAAGTCGGTTGTCAAACTCCTTCATCAGCATAAAAAAAGGTATAGTTCTCAACATACATGGGCAGCAAGAAAATTCTGGGGGTGCAAGATTTTTTGAAGGTCAAAAATGGCCTTAAAAATGGTGGTATGGCAGAAAAACACCATTTTTCAGCGTTTCTCATCAAGCACTCACTATCCATTGGCAACAAAAA